>JAODAL010049489.1:0-28144 GCA_025379985.1 Phyllomedusa bahiana | reverse complement strand
GGCCCGCGCATGCTGTTTGTCTGGCGTGACAGTCGATAGTCAGCATCCGGCAAAGGGATGATTCTGGCTTCCACCTTTGGGACCCTCGTACCGGCCCAAAAATGGGACCCTTTTTTCCCCAGCTTTTGAGAGGGAGGAAAACTCAAATACTATGGGAAATCCCCCTAGTCAGTTGGCCGCTCCCTATGTGCGGCCCCCTCCTTGACGGTCTGCCCAGGGGGTTTTTCGCGCTCACGTTATCTCCCGCGGCTGCTCGGTGAAGGTGGGGGGGTGGGGCAGTCCAGTCCATCGCAGAAACCTAAGTCTGGAGTCATGATGAGCAGCTTCTTCCCCCGCTAGTGAGGGGGCAGTGCCGCAGGCAGGACCTTGAGAGACCCTGACCAAAAGGTGGTCCTACTTGGACGCCTTGCCCCCCAGTTAAAAGATCCGCTGGTTAATGGGCAGCCAAACTGGATGTGTGGGCGCAACTTGCCGAGTTTGCAGTGGAGAAGTGTCTGGCGGCCCGTAGTGTGGCATCGAGCGGGTGTTCAGTGCGGGGGGCCTCGTACCCCCCAAGGGAAACCCGTTGTCCAGGGAAATGTGGAAGCGCCCCTTTTCAAAATGAAAACAGGCGTGGATCGGCAGGATTTAAACCAATCCTTAGGGTCAGACTAATAGCCATGACCTCACCAAACTGTGAGAAAAAATTGTCTGGTTCAAATACCTCCTAAACACTATTTGATGCCGCCATCCCCCGATACCACACATTTGTGACGTTTTCTCTGCCACCAACCTCTTTAAAGGGATGGATTGCCAACCACTCCCATGTCATTTTTGCCAATTATGACTCATGCTGCTGCTGCTTTTGCTGTGCCCTGACATCTACACTTGTTTTTCATTTCTTTCCCGGTGCCCTCCCCCCCCTTTTTTACCCCTCATGCCCCCTTTTTGCTCTGCCCCCGTCACCTCACTCTCGTCATTGTGCCCCTTGTGGGATATCCAGTTTTTTCCCCCTCAGAATTCATTGTGTCTGTCTAACTCATGTGCTGTTGCCGTGACCCCCACATGTTCATTGTGCCCCCTCTGTGGCCCACTCCCGTTTTCGCCCCTCCAGAATTTTCATTGTGCCCCCTCTGACCTCATGCTGCTGCTGTGGCTGTTTAGTGCCTCCCCACCCTGTCATTGTCCCCACTCTCTGACCTCTTTGCTTTTTCCCCCTGCCGTCCCCTCCATCTGTTTTCTCGGGGTTTGGGGCATACAGGTGAAGAGTTTCCACTGGGGTTTGCAGAGAGTGAGCGATCCCTCCCTCGAAGTGAAACCCCGGTTGGTAAAGACTCGTGGCTGTCCGAAGTTTCCCGGGCCCAAAACCCAGTGTTTGTCATCACGCTGAAAATGCGCGGCCTAAAATGAAAATTCCCCCCTTCCCTGTGGCGGGAAGATGGGCGCCCGGGGAGGCGGGGCGGGGGGAAAGCGGGAAGGGTAAGGGGTTTTTTTTGTTTTTTTTTTTTAAAAACCCTGCCTAAAACCCTGCCTATGGGGGCCTTTTTCCCGGGAAAAAACCTCCCTAGGGGGGGACTTTATACCTGCCCTATAAACCGGGCCTAGGGGGACATATCCCTGCCATTTTAAAACCCATCCTAGGGGGGACTTAGGCCTCCCCTAAAACCGCCTAGGGGAAAAATTTTCCTGCCTATAACCTGCCTAGGGAAAAGTATACCTGCGTTTTTTTGCGGGACATATACCTCCCCTTTTAAAACCTGCCTAGGGGGACATTAAACTGCCTTTTCCTCCTATTTGGGTTTTTGGGGGGAACATTAAACGCCTTAACCCCCTTTTAATATTTTGCCTTGAAGGCGTTTAAAACTCCTATACTTGCCTATTTTGGGTCTATGGGGGACATTTAAACGGTATCCCTCCCTATTTTTGGTCTATGGGGGACATTAAACTGCCTTTCCCTGCTTTTCCCTCCCTATGAGGGCTTTAAAAATTTGCCTATGAAATTTTTTTTGGTATTTTTTTTTATTTTTGAAAATTTTTTCCAGTAGCCGCTGTTTTTTCCACTTGGGCCCTTATTCGATTTCAATAAGCTGTCCCGTTTTTTTGTGGCAAAAAGGGAGGGGCCTCGGCTTAAACTGGGTGGGGGCTTATACTTGGTTTTTGGGGGCATTTTATTAGTTTTTTTTATGTTAAAAGCGTTTTAAAAAAAAAATTTTTAATAGTTTTAAAAAATGTTTTATCATTTTTCTTAAGTTTTGCCTTAATTTTTTTTTTATTTTTTGTAATTTACGAGCTGTGAAAGGCCCTTTTTTTGGGAATAAACTCAATTTTAATTGGCCCCACTTTGGTGTTTATCTGAGTTTTTGATACCCTTTTTTTTCCCTTTTTATGTGCTGTGCCAAAATTCTGTGACTTTTTTATTTTTTTTTTTTTTTTTTTTTTCGGGTTCATCGTGCGGGTTAATTAACATGACAGATTTCTAGGGTAGGTCATTATGCATGCAGAGATACCAAATATGTGTACTTTGATTTTGATTTTTTTGGGGGATCCCCCGTTTTTGAAAAGGGGGAAAAAGGGAAAAATTTAACACGTTTTTTTTTTATTTTCACGTTGTGTTTTACTTTTTTTTGATTTTAACAATTTTTTTCACTTTTCCCCAGGGGTTTTGAAATGTGATTTCAGATCCTTTTTGATAGAGATCAGTACACAGCATTGTTGCTGTATACTAGTCTAAATGGCGGGTCATTCCATTGCGGGGCATGGTGACATCACAGACATCTTGGAAGTGTTTCTTCCAACACTCCTAGGCTTGCAGGTACTTACACAGCTGCAGCATGCACCATGAAAAGACCGAAGGAGCTTTGGGGTTTAAATCCCCCGCGGCGGGCCACTAAATTCGGTGGGCGGCATGAGGCAGCTGGGTCCCTGTAAAAATCGTGCGGGAGCTTGGACCCCGTCCATTTGTGGAAAAGCCTTTTCCCGCAGGACATAATAGAACGTCTATGTCGGAAGTTTTTAAAATTGCTCTGTGATTATGTTTTTAAAAATTTAGTGTATTCGTATTTTTTTATCTTTGGTTATGTGGTTTAGGGGTCCTTTATCTTGTTGGTTTTATTTTGATTTTATTTCATGTACTTTAAAATTATTTGTGTTGAATATTTTGGTTCTTGATTTTGTGGTTTTATTAAAATTGCGTTGTTGCGTTTTTTGTTGGGGAATGCTGAAATCCCAAAAAAATTTGCACCATAATTGCCCCATTTTTTATTTTTGTACAGTTTTTCCGCATTTTTTCCAAAACCCCAAAAACAAAAGTACCATTACTTTCATTTCCTGTAATTTTTTAGTAGAAAAGCTGTTAGCAGAAAAAGTGGCAATCAAAGAAAAGGGCAATTTCCCAAAATGGGTTGAAAGTGGTTCGACGGCAAGGCCAGTCCCAGTGATCCCGACCAAAAGACGTATATTCAGTTTTCACATGAAACCCCGCAAATTTTCAAGGCCCCAGCAGCTCTTGCTGTATATACCGCACTTGACCGCTGTGATCTGTAATTGGCTGCATGTTCATATGAAGAATAAATGGTGATCACCAGGTTTACAAGTTAGGTTTTTTTTCTATTTTTTATCATCCCCAACACACTGACGAGCTGTTTTTACTTTTGGAAGACCCCTTTAATATTTTGGAGCGGACTAAATCCTGATTTGAATCCCAGTTAGATACTTTGACTAGTAACAAACAGTTTCTGCAAAAAATATGGCTGGAGTAAAATAATTCTGGAAAGAAAAGTGGCCAAAAGTCATTCACAGCAATTTTAAAAAAGATCACCGTTGTGTTTGGGGAAAAAGTAAAAAGGGTTTAGTTTGAGTGAACCTTGAACTTTAGGGTTCGGTTGAGTTCAGTGGGGGAAGGTTTTGGGTTAATTGTTTTTTACCCTTTTTAGGTGAGAGAAGTGTTATTGTCATCCTTTACATTACAACAAAACTAGGCGCATTATGCACCGGGCATGACACATTGTAATGCGCCTAAAAATTATATGCTTTGCGCCTCCATAACACAATGCGCCTATCGAAAGGCGTTACATAAACTAGTAATATATGTTATACGCCTCCATTGTGCAATGTGCCTTGATAGGTGCATTATATACACTACCAATGAAATGCTACGTTCCGCGATTTGCGCAATGCGCCTTTTTAGGCGCTTTATGTTTACTATGCAAGGTATACCTGACACAAAATTTTTGAGAGGATCGTACTTTCTGGCACATTTTTCACTGATTTACTGCACCTTAAAACTGCTGTGGCGACACCAATTTTTGGACATGAAAACTATTAAAATAGCACGTTGAACGTAATGTTGAACACAAACATTTACTTGAACGAATACTAAAATGTTCGGTTCGGCTCGAGTTCTAAAAAATCGTGACGTTCGACTCTTAACTTTTCTCGAACGGTTCGATCAACACTTATCCCAGTTCATGCAAGCTTTTGGTTTTTGATGGTGCATATGGTGGTATGACCAGTTATTTTTAAACAGGGCCAGTTGGTGCTACATAATTATTTATACAATAAAATAACTGAGATGTGTTCATAGTGACATATTTCTTTTTGCTATAACAGAAACCATGACAACAGTGCTGGATCTATCAAACGACATACATCAAGTGCACCTAATGCACCCAGTTGTCTTAAGATATAATGGGGTCTGTCAAATTCCATTGTGATACATGCAGTGACTAAAGACAGCACTTACTTTTTGTTTTCCAGTCTGAACCATTAAAAGAAATTCAGCAGATTGCCGCTAGCAAGTCAGTCCAAACGTGCCAAAATATATCTTTAGTAGAAAAGGATCACCTAACAATCAGCATCTCCAAAAGTCCAATCTATATATTGTGGCTACATGTACATAATCCGAAAAAGTCTAAGCAGGGCATCCGCTCCAAAAAGGGCGGGAGAGTAACTAGAAAGACAAGCTAAAATCCGAGAACCAGCAAAACGATACAGCAGAACAAAACAGACAGCTAGGACACAAAAGCAATCACCAGCAGGGACTGGTAGACAGGAAGAGGTTTAAAACCCCCACACCAGCTAGGGATTGGCTAGTATCTTGGAAGCATCAACTTCAACAATACATGTCCGCAAGAGGTCGGGTTGAACCAGAACAGGGGCACAAACAGCCTCAGGTTCCCACTTGAGCAAATTCGCCCCCTTTTAGTAAGATCTGTCAAAGGTGTGGCTGTGGATGAAAAGCTACAGATAAATTATCCGTATTAATTGGCGAACCCCAAAAACCTCTGCAGGGCCTTCAGGGAATTTGGCCGTACCCAATCCACAATAGACCGAACCTTGACGGAATCCATAGGGAAGGCATGTGGTGCAAAAATATAATCCAGGAAATGTCACTGTTGGACCCCCAAAGATACATTTTTCCAGTTTCGCATACAAGTGATTCTCTCTAAGAATCTGCAGAACAGTGCGTATATGTTCCACATGGGAAGACCAGTCAGGGTAAGAAAGACTGTGGTTACCATAAAAAATACAGACAAGCAAAATTACTTTTTGAGACATACTGGGAAATATCTGACCATCTAGGTGACCTTCCCCTGATTCGCCTAGGGGCTGGAGTATTCTGAAACTGTATCCAATAATTGCAAACAATGCCGTATATTAGCAGTGCACACGTTATAGTCCCAGCCGTTAGGAGTACCTTGCTTAGACTCCCCTATATCAATCAAAAATGTACACATAAGCTGTATGGACAAAACATTGAACTTTACTTCATTTTTATAAATTGGTGCATAAAAAACATAGTTCTATGACGAACACCTTAGGCAATGAAAAACATATGAAAACGTGGCAGTACTTAGCTGTATAGCTTCTCCTGTTTAGGAGGTGAGTGATAGTCCCATCGTAGACTAGTAGGAGCCGATCATGCTGAGTTGCAGCCCAGTGCCGCCATGCAATGACGCGACGTTTCGGAAGGCACGCCTTCCTTTCTCAAGTTATACAGCTAAGTACTGCCACGTTTTCATATGTTTTTCATTGCCTAAGGTGTTCGTCATTGAACTATGTTTTTTATGCACCAATTTATAAAAATGAAGTAAAGTTCAATGTTTTGTCCATACAGCCTATGTGTATGTTTTTGTATTCTGAAACTGGACATTTGGGGCATTTTCGGATAAGGTGACGCGCTTCTACACAGTAAAAACAGAGTCCCTTATTTTTTATGAAGGCTTTGCGGTCTCTGGAAGACATAGTAGATCCCAGCTGCATCAGCTCCTGATCAATCTCTAATGCCTCGTTGGATATGAGGGGGGAGAGGGACCTCAAGATGTTCCCTTTGGCACTCGCAGAGGTGACAGTCAAACCGAATAGTGAGGATCATACACTCTTCCTGGCTTTTGGGTTTCGGGGAACCAATTAACAGATCTTTGAGTGTCTCAGACAGATCTTGCCAAAAAAGACACTGAAGTGCTGGGTCGATCAACTGTGAGGGTCCTGACCAGGGTCTAAACTCTTCCACTGATCATCGGCCCTAACGGAGAGACAAAAGGTTGGTTTCAGCTACTGACCTGATGTCTGGTTAGTCATATAGGAGCCCCCCAGGGCCCTTTGAAAAAAATGGAGGGGCGGGGGGGCCAGGTTTAAGGAGAAAACCCCAAGTTTGGGGAAAGTCCCAATCGGCAAAGAAGTAAATAAAAGCCCGGGAAGTTCCCCTTCCCCAGACCCAAAGGATGAAAAGGTTAGGCCAGAAATAAACCTAAAACCCCTTTCAAAAAAGTACTCCCGGTCCCAAAAGAAAAGGGTTCTGGAGGTTGGTTGGGGTTCCAAGGGTTTTAATACAGCCCAACGGGGAAACCCTGGGGGAAAAGGGACCCTTAAATGGACTTTTGATTTGAGTTTCCGGGAACCCAGGCCAAGCTTTTGGGCCCAACATGCCTTCTTTGGGGTTCCCAATAGTAAAAAGGGGGGGAAAAAAAATATAGGTTTTGGTTTTGATACTGAAAAGGGGACGCCTTTTAGTTTTCCCCGGGCTTCCCTCCCTAAGCAGGGAAACCCGCCCTGAAAAGGGGCCCACGCTCTCAAACCCTCTTTTTGAGTTTGTCCCTGGGGAAAACATGTCCCCAAACAGCCAGAAGAAAAAAAGTTGGACAAAAAAGGGAAAACGGGAAGCCACAGGTAAAAAATTAAAAAAAGTCGAAGGGGCCCAAGTTAAAACCAGAAGTATGAAAAAGCACCAAAGGAAAAATTTGGGGAGAGTAACCAGAAAGACAAGCTAAAATAGAAAACCCAGAAAAAACGACATCCCGAGCAAAACAGGCCAGCTGGGGTGACACAAAAATTTAAAAAGCAGCATAAAATTGGCAAAACGGGGAAAAGGGTTTTAAATGGGGTTTTTCCCTTTTGTCTTTTACAAAATTTCCCGCAAACATTGTTTTTAATATTTTTCCCCCTTCTAACATTTCCCATGGAAAAGGGGCCCTAAAGCATTTAAAAAGCCCTAATTTTATTTTATTCAGTTTGTTTTTTTTCTTTTGTTTAAAGTTAATCTAGTTTCTACAAAAAAAATAAAAGGGGGGATTTTTTTAAATTTTTAGAGCAGTGGTTGGGGGAAATTCCCACTGCCAGGGGAATTTTGCCAAAATGGATTTTACTTAATGATTATAAAAAGAGGCTTGGGTGTATTTTTAGGTACTTTTAATATTTGAAAGCTTTTAGAAATTTTGTTTTCCTGAGAAGGGTTGTTTACCCGGGGAAATTTATTTAATTGCCAGATTGGAATTCAGGGGTTTTTTCCCCCCCAAAAAAATTGAAGAATTTGGGGGGTTTCTTTTCCTTTGGGAAATTTTGCATTTCTGGATCAAAAAAGTTAAATAAAAAAAGTGAACTGGAGGGATTTTTTTGTTTTTTTCAACCCTTTTCCAAATATTTTGTGATTTCTGAAACTTTGTTGGGTTTCTGAAATTTTAAGTGTGATAATTTGCTCCATTTAAAAAACCCAAATCGGGAAATTTATTTTTTTTATCATTGTAAAAAAAGCTATGTTTAATGTAAAAAAAAATGGGTTTAAATAAAAAAAAAAAGGGGCAAACTAGAAGCATTGGTAAGGTTGTTGCTCATCTAATTAGTACGGGGGTTGAAAACTGACTTTTTAGTTTCCTTCCAAATGTAAAGGCATCCTTGTAGAATTGATTTGGGTAGGTATTGGGAAAAATGGTTTTTCCCCCTTTCCCTTTCATTTCCTTCTTTTTTTTACTTTCTTAGAAAAAGCAAAAGTCTTTATTGGTTTATATTTCATGTTTGTCCTTTTATAACCCTGATATTGTCATGTATTACTTTAAACAAATTCTGTTCAATGGTGTTGATGTTTTAGATAAAATATTGAAATTTAAACACAATATTGAAAATCAGTTTATCTAATAAGTTCCGTGTGTTTATTTTTAATTTTTTTCTGAGGGAAAGTCCCTTTTTTTTTTTTCCCTTAGGGAAAAAAATTTAAATTTCCCATTTGTGAAAAAAAATTGGGGATCTAAAAATTTTCCCCTTTTTAAAACTTATCTCCAGGGGTAACTTGAAATCTCCGGGGCCCCAAAATTTTGTTTTAAGTACTTGTTTTCCCTCATTTTGGGAAAAAGGGACCCATTTTCCACCTCGGCCCCTAGGCCCATTTGCAAAAAATTCCTTTTGGAAAACCCCTTTTTTGAGGCTTTTTTAATGCAGAATAAATTTTGTATAAGTGAAAAAAAAACAGTAAAAAAATATCAAATTTTTGGACTTCAAAAATTTCTAGATAAGAATTGAGTATTTCTTATGCATAGCGCCCCCGGGTTTGGGGGGTTTTAGATTTTGGGTGTTTAGTAGAGTGCTATTAACTACTATTTCAGAGCTGTAAATCTCTAAATGCAAAACTTACAGTATAAAAAGTATTTATTTTTAGCCATTGTTTTAAAAGGGGGAAGGTATGTTTCCCTTACTCGGCCCTTTTTTCACACGCTTGGCTTTAAACCCTTGTAAAGGGGGGGGGCGTTTCTTCCCCCCCCAGCTGGATGACATCATCCCCCCTTTCTGTGGCCTTGAGACTCCCCCCCCCTCCCCCTCTGAGTCCAATATAACTGTGCCCTTTTCCCTATAAAGTCTTATTTTATAAGAGCTGTTTTATAATAAAAGGGGTTGCTTTCCCAATCTAATCTGAGCAGGGGAAAATCCTCTCACGTGGGGTTTTTTACGCTTTCAAAGGGAAGGGCCAGATCTGCGTGAAGGAAGGGAGTTAGGACAGGGTCAAAACTGGTCATGTTTTTCTCATTTTTAAAAAATTGTTTGGGCAGTCTGTTTCTGTTGGTGGGGAGACAAAAAAAATGCTAGGGCCCCCTAAAACTCGGGAGTCATTTTTGTACAGCTCCTTAAAATCCCCCCAGGGGCTTTCAAAATTGTAAATGGTTCAGCTCGTGAATTGAAAAGAAGGGGGGAATAGGAGGGATTGCCCCACGGTTTAATCAGTGTAAACAAAACCAAGAAAAGGGAAACATGTGAGAAAAAGGCGGGTTTTAATGACACCCCAATTTGCAAATTTGCTTGTTTTAAATTTTCCCCTTATTCTGAAAGACCATTTAAAAAAAACCGTTAACCCCTTTTAAAGGGCAAAGGTTTTTGGGAAGGTCTCCCTTGTATGGTTTGGGCCCTTTTGGTCCCAAAATGTGTTATGCCCCCTACCCCAACCGGGAAGATAATTTTTTTAAAAAGCTTTTTGCCATAAATTTAAAATGAGGGGGAAAGCTTGACAAAATTTAAATACCGTTATACTCGATTTATAAAGCTCCCCCGGGAGTTTTGCAAGGCCCCCAACCTACTTTTGCCACAAAAAACCGGGGAAAGTTTAAAAGACCGAGTTAACCCTGGGGTGGAAAAATGCAGAGGTACTGGGAAATTTTAAAAATAAAATTTAGTCCCAAAAAAAAATTCCATGGGTTTTTTTAAATTTTTCCCCATAGGCGGGTTATAGGCAGCTATAGGCATTTTTAAATGCCCCCCCCAATAGGAGTATAGGAAAGGGTATAGGCGGGTTTTTTTAAAATTTTCCCATGGGGCAGATTTGGCTGATAAAGCGTTTTTTTAATTTTTCCCCTGGGCTGTTATAGGCGGTATGGGCGGGTTTAATGCCCCCCATAGGCGAATTTTGGTTTGGTTTATATGTTTCCCCCATAGGAGGTTTATGGGGGTGGTTTGGCAGTATATGTCCCCATAGGCAGGTATAGGTGGTTTTGGGGCATTTTTTAAGGTCCCTGGGGAGGTTTTAGGCAGGTATGGGTTTTTTTATGGGCGGTATGGGGCCCCCCCTAGGCGGCCCTTGGTTGGTATAGGTTTCCCCTAGACAGGGTATGGGCGGGGGTTTTGGCCTTAGGGGTTTTGGCAGGTTAGGCCCCCTAGGCAGGGTTTTAGGAATTTTTAGCAGGGTTTAAAAAAAACAAAACAAAAAAAATAAAAATTCCCGGCCCCTCCGTTTGCTCCGGCTCCCTCGCCGTTTCCGCCCCTCGCTGTTGGCCCACCGCGCGCTCCCCTGGGTTTTTCTCGGCACGGGGGTGGGTTTGATGTTTTCAGGCCGGGGCCACCCCAGCGTGTGAACACGCTCCCTTTGTGTTGGAAAACTCTGGACAGCCCGCGAGTCTGCGGCTCCCTGGGCCCCTTGCGGAGCGGAATTTGCGCTCTCTGCTCCCCCAATTTCATTTTCCTCCCTTTGCATGCGCCCCGGGAGGGGGGGTCCCCTCGGGGGGGGAAAGAGAAAAGCGGGGACAGTCCCTTTTGGGCCCACCCCCGCACCCGGACAAGTCAGCGGGAAACTGGGGCTTCATTTAAAGCGCTCCCTGAGGAGTCGCATATAACTGAAGCGTCCCTGTCGGCGTCCGGGCCATCGCAGCGCCCGAGCGCCGACAGTGACGCGATTATAAGCCGAGGTCGGATTTTTCATCACATTTTTTGTGCTGAAAAACTCGGCTTATACTCGAGTATATACGATAATAGACATGTTCACCATTCATCTTTATTACAAATTTTGTACCATTTTTATTTTCGCTGCTACCTTAATGATCCATAGTGTGCAGCTTATCTCCAGGGAACATGAGCTGTGATGAGGGTTCCTAAGTCCTAGCCGCACATGCTCAGACATCACCTCTTCTCTCAGGCAGCTACTGCCAGTCTCTTCCCTGCCTAGTAATCACACACATTCACTGCACAGCGAATGTTTAATCCAAGGTGATGTCATTCTACTTCTGTCCTCTTTACTCTTTATTAATTAGTCAAACAGTACAGATAAATAAATATGAACAAGAAACCTCAATCAGGTAAGTACATTGAGAAAAAAAATCCACATGTTTGGTTTTTGCAAGGATTTAAATCTAGGACCTCTGTGTTGAAAGGCAGAAGTGCTAATTGCTCAGCTACAATGCAGCTACTCACAGCTCTTTACATAAACAGACCTTTGTTTGACTGGGTTGAGCACACTGTAATGAATAGCAGGGTGATGTCAGCCTGCTGGGTCACACGATATGCAGATCAAATAAATCATACACACCACCTTTAGAGTAGACTGAAAGCTGAAGCAGAACAAACCAGGCATGACATGCCTTCATGTTAAAACCCTTTTAAGCTCTCAGTGCACGTTTTCCTGTGGTTTGTAGGGTTTGTAAATCAGTCACTTGTGCTCATTGGCTTCTGGGCTCACTCCATGGTGTCCAATGGTTTGCTACCCCAGATTTGCTTTGATGTATAAAGAATTGTTATCCACAGTAAAGAAATTACAAGCCTTAAATGACAAATATCCAGTAGTGATGATTACCACTTCTGCTTCTGTTTTGAGCTTCAAAAATAGAAAGCTTTACTTGCGTGGTTAGATCATATCAGCTGAAGAAATAAACTTCTTGATGGCAAAGGTACTATTATTTGACTTGCATTTTATCTGAAGTGCATTATTTTCTGTAATCAGATAGAGCAGTTGACTTTCCACTGCAGCATAATTCTGGCTGTGTACCATTTGAACTTCCCTATCCATCATATTGTCAACCCGATGCACACCCAGCAATCTTCTTTGGTGTGGTTAAGATGACTCCAGATTAGTCTGCAGCACAGATTTGCATTGTACCCCATGTGACGCCATGTGATGTCATAGGCGATATACTGTAGAAAGATTTAAAGCAAAGTATAAATCTTACGCTTTCCAAACTCCTTTTAAGCCTAAGAAATCGATTGTGGGCAGAGTAAAATATTGGCATTGCATCATAGAGTTCAGTAATGACTTGATGGTGCACTCTAAAGAGTTCTACAAAATTATAAATAAGCAAAATAGTTCACAAATACAATTAAATAATTGCTAACTATAAATTGTTCCTATTTTAAGATAAGATATGAAAAAACACATTGAATTATTGCACAATTTAACCTATTTAATGTTTGCTTCAGTGTGGTTTGGTTTACCACCGAAGTTTGAAAATTGTGGTCAAATTCATTTAAATGGGAAATAAATATTTATTTGACCAAGACCCAATTGCAATATTTCTGGCACCACAATAATTTTAGCATTTCTATCTCAGGAACTCTTAATTAACATATTTTCACTGTAATTATCAACTAGCACGCATAAGTGAACCAAAATGAGAACACAGTGTGTGTTGGGAGGTAGCTGGAGAAGAAGGTGTTTCAATTACTTTTCTCTTTTTTAGTTACTGTTAACTTGCAAATATGCACAATATTTCTAAAAACATTTTAGGGGCTAATAGATATCTTATGTAGCTTCATTACAAACATCTAAACAATGTAATTGTATAGTTTTAAACCATCTACTGTGAGAAGATTGATTCTGTGAAACCTAAGTAAACTACATCATTTTCCCTGTTGGACCTTTTTACCCACCTTTTTGGTTGGATCTTGGAACTCTGTTGGCCACATGTACTAGAATAATGTCCCTATTTAGTACATTTCTAAGAGCCACAATCTCCATAGACTTCAATGGAAAATGGTCATGCTAACATGGCTCCTTCCATAGCCATCCATTCCACTATGTTTTTATTTTCCATAACCTCCAAC
The DNA here is from genome assembly GCA_025379985.1 of Phyllomedusa bahiana. Taxonomy (NCBI): domain Eukaryota; kingdom Metazoa; phylum Chordata; class Amphibia; order Anura; family Hylidae; genus Phyllomedusa; species Phyllomedusa bahiana. The sequence goes on along the minus strand of JAODAL010049489.1, from coordinate 15,103 downwards.
ATTACTAAATGTTAGAGAATCAGTTACGTTACAAAATCTCTTCATACTTGCAGTAGCATTCCCATCTTAATCATTTATGATGTACTAGGAAACAGTCCATCTCAGGATGGTGACTGTAATAGAAATATATCCACTTGAGGGCAAAGTTCTTGTTCTAGGGCAATGAACTGATATTTACTAACTCTGAAGAGAAGCAAAATCAGAACAGCATTGTATTTGGTAATAGTCTTTATTACCTTTGTCAACATGTTTAAAGCTAATCAATGGAACATGAACACCCTTTTAAGGTTTGGAAGTAATGTTGGACAGTAGTTAGCTCAATATTCTCAGTATGAATTCAATGTAACTATCTTTAACTTGCCATCTCCATTTCACACTACTGTATAGATAGCTTGTCACATGCAGGCCAGGAAAGTTCAGGACGAAGCTGGTCCCTGTTACAGATGTCCCCACTCCCCGCACTGTGGGTCAGGGGTGCCCCCGTGTCTCTCCCCTTGCTGCTCTGGACACAGGTGGCGCCGTGTGTAAACTCGTAACGAGATGTCCTGGAAATTGTACTCACCTCTCCTTGCTCCCTGCTGTTAAACATATATATTCTCATCTATATTGAGCATGCAGATGAAGCTGTATTGTTTTATATGATGAACCTACAATAACAAATTCCTCATGTTGGGTTTCTCTGGTCCAAACCCTCCAGCAAGTCATCATTATTAATGACAGACCACACATAATGCTCCATCTTTTGCAATTGTTCCTTAGACTTATTCATGATATCCATTGGTCTTCCACTCAGCATGCAAAACCTGCATTTTAGGCCTCTGTTACACCATGGACTGCATTTGCCCTAACATAGACTTCTGCCTTAATTAGCAGTATTTGGGCATTTTATTTACATCTGTCCTGTTGCTTCTGGTCAACTTACCCAGCTAGGCTCAGGCTCAGTATTCCTTTTCCAATGGTCTTGGTGGGACTAGGTCAAGACTCAATGCTTATTCCTTTGTGAATGCTTGGACCAAAATCACTTTACGGTTATTTCTGCCAGCTGTTCCCACAAACTGCACCAACTCATTCTAGCATATCTGGTCACTAGAGATGGGCGAATTGATTCTAATGAAGTGGAATTCGTTTAGAATTTCAGGAAAACTTCGGTTCTGAACGAAGTCGAAGTTTGGGGTACTTCAGGTGAACGAAGTGTGCTTTTGATTGATAAAATGGCTGCGAGCACATGGTGTTACATGGGGCAAAGCACTCTGGGAGGAAGAAGGGCATAGCCTGCATGACATGTGCAGAGATGAAGCCAATCAGAGACCGGCGGGATTCTGTGACGTCACCGCACTATATAAGTCCGGGCACGACGCTGGGAGCTCACACTCCTCTCACTGTACTGATCAGGGAAGGTGCTGCTGCGGCTGATTGTAATAGCTCATACTGAAGAACTGATTTTTAGACAGCGATTTTTGGGGGGTGTCACAGCTTGTCTCAGAGACTGCTTCTCTTAATGTTCTATTTCTGATTTTTTGGTGTATTGGATCTGAAGTCCAGTGTGCGTCCACTGCTGCTGCATATACATTTTAATGCTATCTGCTCACAGCACATTGAATATCCAAGGGGGATCTAAGCCAGTTGTATTCATTTAAAGAAACAGCGTTTATACAATACAAATACCACTTCATTTTTGGCTGCTCAATTCTTTTGCGCAATTTACATCCAGGGGTTAATTAAGCGTTGTTTTTCTGCTGTGGTGACTCCAAGAAACCGTCTTTTTCACTGCCAAAAAATACTTTTTTCCTGCAGCCTAATTGACAAGCGAATGTTAATTACAATTTTTTCTCATGTTGTGTAGCGTAGAAAACACGCAATTGTAACACGCTACAAAGCTAGTAGTTTGTGGCTGCTCAATTCTTTTGCGCAATTTACATCCAGGGGTTAATTAAGCGTTGTTTTTCTGCTGTGGTGACAAAAAATAAACCGTCTTTTTCACCGCCAAAAATTACAATTTTCCTGTAGCATAATTCACAAGCGAAGGTTAATTACAATTTTTTCTCTTGTTGTGTAGCGTAGAAAACACGCAATTGTAACATGCTACAAAGCTAGTAGTTTGTGGCTGCTCAATTCTTTTGCGCAATTTACATCCAGGGGTTAATTAAGCATTGTTCTGCTGCTGTGGTGACTCCAAAAAACCATCTTTTTCACGGCCAAAAATTACAATTTTCCTGTACCATAATTCACAAGCGAAGGTTAATTACAATTTTTTCTCTTGTTGTGTAGCGTAGAAGACACGCAATTGTAACACGCTACAAAGCTAGTATTTTGTGGCTGCTCAATTCTTTTGCGCAATTTACATCCAGTCGTTAATTAAGCGCTGTTTTTCTGCTGTGGTGACAAAAATAAACCGTCTTTTTTACCGCCCAAAAATTAAAATTTTCCTGTACCATAATTCACAAGCAAAGGTTAATTACAATTTTTTCTCTTGTTGTGTAGCGTAGAAAACACGCAATTGTAACACGCTACAAAGCTAGTAGTTTGTGGCTGCTCAATTCTGTTGAGCAATTTACATCCAGGGGTTAATTAAGCGTTGTTCTGCTGCTGTGGTGACTCCAAGAAACCGTCTTTTTCACCGCCAAAAATTACAATTTTCCTGTACCATAATTCACAAGCGAAGGTTAATTACAATTTTTTCTCTTGTTGTGTAGCGTAGAAAACACGCAATTGTAACACGCTACAAAGCTCGTAGTTTGTGGTTGCTCAATTGTTTGGCGCAATTTACATCCAGGGTTTAATTAAGCGTTGTTCTGCAGTTGTACTCAGTAAAAGAAACTTTGTTTTTCTCGCCACAAAAAAAAATTCTTTTGTTAATTATATCCGAAGGTTAATTAAGCTGTTTGTGCTTTTATATTCAGTAAAATACAGAGTTTTTAAACGGCACATACAAGTAAAATTTTTCCTGCCATTTGAGGAGCACAATTTATATCCAAGGGTTCCCCCAAAGCTTCTTAGTGGGTTCATTTGGAGTCAAATACAGGGTGTGTATTTATCATAAAACAGATATCTTCATCAAACAGTGTCTGTACATTTTAGAACAAACAGTTTGTCAGACAGAGAGGTGGCAGGCTCTTCACCTGCGAGTGGCAGAGGCACAAACATTCCAGGCCCAGGTCGCAGCAGCAAGTGGACTTCGCAGCAGGGGTCAATCGATGAGGCCACAACTGCCGCTGAAAAATCTAGCGGCCGTGTGTTGTTCAGCAACCCAATGGTTCTTGATTGGTTGACTAGGTCATCCACTTCCTCCAGATGACATCTGACAAACCCCAGCCAAGAGTCGGTGGGAACGTCAGGGTAGGGCCCCGGGGACTCAGCGAGGCAGGGCGGCAGTGGGTCACTCAGTGCGGGGGTTGGCGGTAAAACCCCGGGATACTCGGCGGTGTGGCAGTTCTTTGCTAAGACACCGGAGGGGGGCCGAATAGGGGGTATTTTGTAGATCTGTGGCAGAAAGTGAAGCGTGGCCAGGGAGCAAAACGTTGGCACCACGGCCCTGCGTCAACACATGCAGCGTCCCCAACCCGGTGGCCTGGGAGAAACGTGGCTCAGATGTGGTGGTCATCCCGCCCGCAGCAACGCAGCAAGCAGCGCCCAGTGGACGCATGCCATTTGCAGCCAGTCAAGGCTCCACCACCTCGGGCAGAAGGAGTCTTTCTCTTTGACATCATCTCCCGGTCCAGATGCTCCTGCTCCTCGCTACTCATGGCGCACAGTAGTCGTTAAAGCAGGCGATTGCAAAGAGGACAACAGTATGCGTCCAACCCATGCTAAGGTGCAAAAGCTGACCGTGCCCCTGTCCAAGTTGTTGGTGCTGCAGTCCCTCCCTTTCCAAATGGTGGACTCTGCACCGTTCAGAGAACTAATGGCTTGTGCCGGAGCCGAGATGGGAGAGTTCCAAGCCGTAATTTCTTTTCCAAAAAAGGCAGTACCAGCACTTCATAAATATGTAGAACAGAAGGTGGGCCTGTCCTTGAGCTTATCGGTTTGTTCCAAGCTGCACGGCAGCGCGGACGTCTGGAGCTGTAACTCAGGGGTCAGGGGCCAGTACATGTCCTTCCCGGCCCACTGGGTGAATGTGCTCCCGCCCCAGCCACACCAACAACTTGGACGGGAGACGCCGCGTTCTCCTCCACGTTGTAAAACTGTGGCTTCTGCCGCCAATGTCCGCCTCTTCCCTCCTCCACCACCACCCCCATCTCAGCCTCCACAAGTACTGCTCCATCATACCACATGTGTAGGGCACAGCAGTTCTACCCCTGGCTTGCTCGGCGAACGAAGTCCACAGAGGAGGAATTTGCTCCGCGTTCATGCAGCAAGAATCGATGTGTGGCTTTCTCCGTGCCAACTGCAAATCGGAACCATGGTGACGGACAATGGGAGGAACATGGTGTCGCGCTGCACCGAGGAGGGATGGTCCATGCGCCCTGTATGGCTTACGTGTTCAATCTGGTTGTGAAAAGGTTCCTGAAGTCTTCCTGGAGACGTGGCGACTACATCTCATGGCCACATGAGTCGGTGGGCTGAAATGGAGGAGGAGGAGGAGGAGGGGGCATTGGAGCAGAAGCATTGTCTGGTGAAATGAGTGGATTTTCTACCCAGGTGACAAAGAGGAGGAGCGGAGCAGCTGGAGGAGGTAGATGGAGATGAGGAAGAGAAAAGATGACCCGCAAGCACCGTGGCAGTATACAGTGGAGATGGAGGCAGGAGCCCTTGGAGTCACTTGTGCGATGGCCCCCCAAACATGTGATTTGCCTGGCTAGTGACAGCCGAATAGTCTGATCCGGCAGAGGGGTGACTTCTGGCTCTCCACCCTATTGGACCCTCGCTACCGGTCCAAAATGGAGCCCTTTTTCCCAGCTATTTTAGAGGGAGGACAAACTCAAATACTATAGGGAAATCCTCCGTAGTCAGTTGGCCGCTGCCTATGTGCGGCATCGTCCCTTCTCTGACAGGTCTTACCGGGGGGGGTTCTTCAGCGCTCACGTACTACAGCCGCAGCTGCTGGGGGAAGGTGGGAGGGTAGGAGCAGTACCAGCTCCATCAGCAGCAACCTAAGTCGGGAGTCATTGATGGGCAGCTTTCCTTCACTGCCTAGTGAGGAGGGCAGTCGCCCAGCGCAGCAGCAGGACCCGGAACAGACCCGAAACCCAAAGGTGGTGGGCCTACTTGGACAGCACTCTGCCACCCCAGTTAGGAAGATCTGCTGGACTACTGTGCAGCCATCTGGATGTGTGGCCGAATTTGGCCGAGTTTGCAGTGGAGGAAGCTGTCCCTGCCCGGCCAGTAGTGTGGCATCAGAGCAGGTGTTCAGTGCGGCGGGGGCCATCGCTAGCCCAAGGAGAAACCCGCTTGTCCACGGGAAATGTGGAACGATGACCTTTGTCAGATGAATAGGCGTGGATCGGCCAGGATTTCACACACCCAAAGCCTTAGGCGTTTAGACTACATCAGCCCTGACACCCCCCACCCAAACTGTGAGAAATGAGTCTGGGTTCAAACTACCTGCCTCAGCCACTAATCTGATGCCGCCACCCGCCTGATGCCACCAAACTGCTGACAGTTTCTCCATCTGGCACCAACCATCTTTACCAGGGACTGGTATTGCCACCCACCTCCACACTCTGTCATTGTGCCACTGTCTGACCTCATGCTGCTGCCGCCGTCACCTCCAGTCTCTGTCATTGTGCCACTCTGTGGCCTACTCCAGTTTTTGCCACCTCCAGAATGTCATTGTGCCACTGTCTGACCTCATGCTGCTGCTGTGGCTGCTGCTGTGACCTACACACTGTGTCATTGTGCCACTGTCTGACCTCATGCTGCTGCTGTGGCTGATGCCGTGACCAACACACTCTGTCATTGTGCCACTGTCTGACCTCATGCTGCTGCTGTGGCTGCTGCCGTGACCTTCACACTGTGTCATTGTCCCACTTTTGGCCTTCTCCTGTTTTTTGCCACCTCCAGAATGTCATTGTGCCACTGTCTGACCTCATTCTGCTGCTGTTGCGGCTGCCGTGACCTACACACTGTGTCATTGTGCCACTGTTGGATCATGCTGCTGCTGGGGGCTGATGCCGTGACCTACACACTCTGTCAATTGTTTCCACTGTCTGACCTCATGCTGCTGCTGTGGGTGCTGGTGACCTCCACACTGTGTGATTGCCCCACTCTGTCCCCTATCTGTTTTTGCCACCCCAGAAGTCTTTGTGCCTGTCTGACCTATGCTGTCTGTGGCTGCTCCCGTGACCTACACACTGTGTCTTTTCCCCATTGTGGATTCTGTTTTTCCCACCTCCAGAATGTCATTGTGAAACGTTGATTATGTGTGTTGGGTGCTCCGTGACTCACACTTTTGTCATTGCCCCACTCTGTGGCCTACTCCTGTTTTTGCCACCTCCAGAATGTCACTGTGCCACGTCTGACCTCATGCTGCTGCTGTGGCTGCTGCCGTGACCTAAAACACTGTGTCATTGCCCAAACTCTGTGGCCTATTCCTGTTTTTGCCACCTTGAAATGTCATTGTGCCACTTTCTGACTTCATGCTGCTGCTGCTGTTGATCCCGTCAAACTCCACACTGTGTCATTGTCCCACTCTGTGGCCTTTATCTGTTTTTGCCATCTCCAGAATGTCATTGTCCCACTCTCTGCTCATGCTGCTGTGGCTGCCGCCGTCACCTACACACTCTGTCACTGATGTTGCCACCTGAGCCTCAGCTTGTTTTTTTCCAGCTGTCGTGCCATGACTTTATTCAGGCTAAAATTCCCCTTCGTTTTTTGGTCATTTTTTCCCCTCTTAAGTGCCCAGGGAATTTTAGAGTGAAGCGATTCTAAGAACGGCGGCAGTTATCTGCGTGTCTATAAAAAACAAAACGTTCTACAGCACCCTGCAGGCTTGTGCAGTGGAAATAGCTGTTTTTAAGTGATTCGCCCAAAAAGTAATTCGGAAAGGGAAGTTATTTTTTGCCGAGAAATTTGGCGAAGTGAACGAACCGAATTTCGGGAAATTCGCCCATCTCTACTGGTCACTCAAAATTATTTGGTATTTTGAAATTCCCTTCCTCCAGTCTATCTTCACCCCAAAAACACCACCTGGAAGATAGCTGTGCATTGTTTCTACCAGAACCCTGCCGACTACGCCAAGTGAAAGAGGAATAAAATTGGAGTGGTAATGTGAATCCCTTGTGTGTTGGGATTTTACCTCCTACAAAACTTTGATGGTATAGTGAGAAGCCTATTGGTGTCCACTTCAGTGAGGACATTACATAATTTGTTGCAAGTTAAAAACGACATTAAACAAGAGACTTTTGGTTAAAAGGTTAAAGGAAAGTATAAAGTTTGATATGCTTTGGGGTGTTTTTCACTTGTAGACACAAACTTATTGACACAGAAGCAGCTAATGGTACAATATATAGACTCAGTCTCTAGTCCCCTGTGCCAGGGGCATGATGTTACATAGCCTTAAAGACTTTGGGGGACATGTATGAAAGGGGCTGCGCCAGAATTCTGGCCTCATACAGCTGTAGTAGAACAGTTCTATAGTTGTATGAACAGGCGCACTCCAAACTTTGGCGCAATACGTGCCTCGGTACCGCGCCAAAGACATTTTTAGTGCGTCAAAGTTTTGGGCATTCTGGGGGCGTGTCGCATCACATTAGTAGAAGTGACACATTTATGATTCTTTGATGCCAGAACTTTGGCGCAGAATAGTTAGAACAGCCAGACCAGGTTAGAGGTGGTCTGCCTGAGGCTGAGTTGTCGTTTTGGCACTAGACTGCGCCTGTATGTATGACCTGCATTAGAACAGGTTCATACATTCTGGAGCAGTCTTTACTACCTTAAAGCGATTTAGAAGTGGTCTGTCAGCGCCAGAATTCATACATGTCTCCCTTGTCTCTTGCTCTAAGGGATTAATGTTACTCAATCCTTGAAATACAACAGCACTTCTCGCTCTTGATGACACACTGCTGCTTCAGAGGTCTTGTGCATGAGTGAATTCAGAACATTAGTAGAGTTAATAATTCATATTCTTCTTCTTGTTCTATCAGGTTCATATCTGCACATGTGGATGAAAGAGCTTCTGAGCTCCACTGAAGGATTTACAAATGCACATTACAGAGTGATTTCAGCAATTGGTGACAGCACATTAATCATCTTTGATAATGTCACCAGACCTGCGATTTATGCCGGCTTTTGATCTTTCCCTGTGTGCTACTTACATAAAAAGCATGTCAAAGGATTTAAAGATACTTCATATCAATCAGTTGAGCTATTTTGAGGACAGAGGCGGAGAAGACAACTATTTGTGCTTCACATAATACTATTTCCGTTTAGCCTTTATACTCTTACATGCTATTGTGCCCATTATTTTACAGCCATTTTAGTCTTGTGATTCTTTATTTTATGTACCCAGTAAGGAGAAAGCACATTTTAAAGAGTTCAGTATCAAGGCTTTGGGGTAAAATGAAACTACAGGTGTTTAAAACTTTCCATTACAATTATGTACTGTATATAGTTTTCATTTGCTGTTCGGCACTTGTAATCTTATTCAGCTCTGAATCATGTGTTCAGTGTAATTAAAGGGGTTGCCCTCATACATTGATTATCTCCTCGCCCGTTTTTTTTGTTTCACTTTGAATTCAGGGGCGTGTTTCGGGGTTTCCCACTAGGCTGCAGTAGAAGCCAGGTTGTACTATAGAACCAGTGTGACAGCCTATCAGGATAGATCAAAAGGTCTGTGCTATAGCGACCTGAGGAGTGATGCAGCCATAAAAGGGGAATTTGGGAATAGGTAGGACACTGTTAATGGACACATATTGCAAAGTGACTTGTTTTTATAAGATCTTTAACATAAAAAGAAATCCTTGTAGTGAGAAAACCCCTTTAAGTATTAAAAGGTTGTGTCACTTAAATAACCCCTCTCAATGATTTGCTATTAGGATATGAAGATATCATCGCTGGATTTCCCATTTGGGGTTTCCCTCTATGAACCAGGATATTTTGGAGGACCTCTTATGCTGATGCACTGAATAGTTACTATGTCAGGCTTTCACTCCATGTGAAATCTGTAGTCATATGCAACTTACTGGTGATAACAGCTGATTTTTTTGGATTAGAAAACTTGCACATATTGTTTTAATAATTCTAGTTGATTAATTTCATGGAATACTTAAAGGGGTTGTCTCGCTACAAGGATTGCTTTTTATGTTAAAGATCTTACAGAAACAAGTCACTTTGCAATATATGTCAATTAACAGTGTTACCTATTTGAGTTCCCCCCTCTTTTAGGGGCTGCATCAGTTTTTAGGTCGATGCTACGGGCCCCTGTTTGATCTATCCGATAGGTCCCCAGCACTGGTTATATAGCTACAAACCGGGTTTTAAGTAGCCTGTAGAAGACAGTAAACACGCCCCTGAATTAAAAATGAAACCAAGAAAACGGGGCTGAGGTAAGAGAATCGATGTAGTGAAACAACCCCTTTAAAAACTGGTTCTTAGTTTATGGTTTATAGCAATTTTTCACTAAAACTGAATGGGAGTGATAAACCTATCTTTGGGAAATATGGCGCCTTTTTTTAAAACCCCTTCTCACCACAGGAATATTTCATTCTCCGCCTTCTAAGACCCACATCTTTATTACTTGTCTGTCGACATGGTCATATGAGGGCTTGTTTTCTGCAGCACCATTTGTTTATCATTTCAATGCCACAGTCACATTTACCTTGGTATCTAATTGTTTAAATCGCCAGGATCGGCTTTATCTTTGAACCCAGCCACTAGCAGCAGTTGTCAGCTGTAATTAATAGCGGGTAGTTTGGAACAGCCTTAGGTGCTAAGCCCGCTCTATAATCCCTTACCAATATTATGACATAAAAAGTCAATAAAAGTGGGGAAGAGGTTAATCACCTAACTTATATTTATTATGGGGCAAAAAACCTTTTAAAAAAGGGTTTTTGATATGAAAATATGTTTTTCTTTCTTGTAGAAAAATCATATGTTGTCCGTTTTTGTGCCCATTATGCAGCTTAGCATTTTGCATTCTTTAGGCAGTGATGCAATATAGACAATCCATGGCAAAGTGCCACTGTTTTGTGGAAAGCAGCCATTTCTTCTGAGATCAAAAGCCAACTTAATCTTTCCCCCATTTGACGCCATGTTTTGTACATGTTGGAAAGGTATTGAATGGTCTAAGGAGCCGGGCTTATCTATATCAAAGGGTGCGCTTTCAGCTGCCCCCACATTTAAAAGCCAGGATTTTAAAAATGTCTTATGACTTAGTTGATGCGGGGAGCAAACCAAGCATCTGGTTTACACGCGAAACCCTCTGTCACCCCCTTTTATGCAAAACCAAAAGCCAAACGTCATTGGCAGCCAATGGCTTAATGTAGCCCCCCGTTTAAACCCTTTCTGCACCTGTAATAGGTGGCTGTTAATTTACCCAAAAAAACCTGAGCAGTGGAAAGGCCAATTTTCCTAAAACAGTGCAATAAAACTATAAATATGGAAAAGGTCAAGTCATTTAATGGTCATCATGCCTGTGGCACAGAACTTTGTGTCAACTTTTTCAATGGCACTCCCAATAATTTTTTCTATATGTAACTTTGTCCAGCAAAAAACAAGTTTCATGTAGGTCTTATTTTTAGTTTTTCAAAAAAATATTAAAAAATTAAATAATCTATTTAAAATTTAATGGACTCATACTGACCCGCGAATAAAAAGAAAAATGTATTTTTACCCCCAACACTTAACTGAAAAAAATAAACCCTAAAAACACTGGAAAGATTTTCCCAACCCCCAAATGTTATATAGTGATTGAATTTACCATTCAAAAATCCAACATGTTCACAAAAAGCAAGCCTTATGGTTCTTCGCTTTAAAAAAATTATGGCGGGATGGAAAAAAAAAAAAAAATTTAATCTAAAAAAATTCTCTATTGTAAAAGAATCCCCAGCTAGATAATTTTCAATGGATAATCATTCATCTTACGAACACTTCAATCTTTTATTTTGGGGCTAACGTCCCCCTTTTATGGATCGTGTTGTGATGGAAGGAGATCGGCTAGAGATCAACTGGTATGTGAAACAGCCGGATATATAACAACAAAACTTTGTAGTCAGTTTCAGAAGTATCAATTGATTTTGGAGAATACTTGGGTATTTATTAGAGCTATGTTTTACTTATTTTCCATTTGTAATGGGCGGGAGGTAAAAACCCGCTTCCAGATGATCAAGAACAATCATAGCTTCAGCAGAGCTCGAAATGAGTTAGATGGACGGATCTGATCTCTTTGTTCACTGTGTGAATAAAATGGTGGCTTCCACATATAGAAGCTTTTAACTTGTCGGGTGAGTGTTCTTTTTGTACAGAAGATCAGACATAGCAACGTCTCATGTCTAAATCTTAAAGTTTGGGACATGTTTATTCACTGTATAACGTTGCCTGCTTCCACAGAATAAAAAAAACATTGCATTAAATGTAAAAGCTGAAGTAAGGGTTTATCTTCCTGAAGGACATAAACAATGGAGGTTCAGTTTCTTGCGGAGAAATAATCTTTATTGTCCTTCTTTTGAATGTAAGCTTCCAGGTGCTCAAAAATCAACAGGTATGGGGTGTTTTGACATAGGAACAACTAATTAATCTTCAGATAAAATGCACTTTTTTATTTTTTACAGGATTTTGCCTATTTGCAGAAGAATTACATAACAGATCTATTTTACCACAGTAAAATACAAAGGTACAATAAAGCACATTAGTATACATTTTTTGCCTTATTGTGTCATCAAAAATGACTTAGATAGAAGTCTACTGGAGACAAGTATTTTGGCTCAGTCCAACCTGTATCTAACAGTTATACAGCGCTCAAAGACACCTACAGGTCCTTAATGTTCTTCTGTATGCACTTTATTTAATATGAAGCCATGTCAAAAATTATTCTGTTAAATGTATAAATCCCCCCAACCCCCAAAAACAAGAGCTTTTTAAAGGGGTATTTATTTACAGTCAGCCAGAAAAAAAGGGGGGAAAACAGATCATTTGAGTATTACACTCTGTTCGTACATTTGTTGCAATAACATAGAATGAACATAGAATGTACATATACGCATTAGTATTGGGCCCCAAAGATTTTTTATTTTAAATACCGCTTTTTTCGGCTATGCAACCCTTTTATCAAGAGACTTTCTGGGGGAAAAAAACATGACAAATTATTTTTTGTATGAAAGAGCAAAGAACTCCAAACGAAAGAGAGAAAAAGAGAAAATAGAGTCAATAATAATCAGGAGAGTGATAAAGGAGAAGAGTGAAAATATAAATAGGATGGGAAAGCAAAGCTAGAGAAATAGGTAGGGTAAAAGGAAAGATAAATAGAGGAGAAAAAATTATAGAATATAAAAATAAAGGTTATGCGTCAACCGATTAGATAGATTTCATGGGAGGGGAAACCCCTTTCCTAAGATGTAATTACATAGAGTGTGATAGAGGGGGGCCCATGAGGTAAGGTACGTAAGCTATAATAGAAAAGTATTAAAGGAGATTGGAGATAAGGAGGTAAAATATGTGAACATATAAAAAAGTTGAGAATAAAAAATAATAATATACCGCACTTAAAGGGGGAAAAAAATGGATCCCCGTTTCCCCACTTTTGAGAGATCTGTGGGGCAAAATTAAAGGGGGCTGAAAATTGGTATAGAAAAAAGGGTGGATGGGGGGATGGGGGGGGGTTGGAAAAAAAAATTTTAAAAAAAACAAAAGAGCCCCAAAAGGGGCGGTATTACCCAAAGTGGTAGGAGGGTGGACGGGATAGTCCGGGGGAATGTAGGAGAAAACCGGCGGGCTGTCCCGGGGCGGGGCCAAACCCGGGGAAAAAGCCACCCCCGCGGATGGGCCCCCCGGGTTGGGGGAAGGGGAAAAAAAAAGGGTTTTTTTTTGGGGTAAGCTAGGGAAAAATTTCGTTGCACAGAGTGCTGGGGCAGATGTAGGGGAAACAGGGCAAAAAGGGGGAAAAAGAAAAAGAAATGAGCTAATAGGGGGCGGGATTTATAGAAAAAGGATAGAGGGGAAAATAAAAGGGAAGTAATATAAAAGGGGAAAGTAATTTAAAAGGAGGAAATAAAAGAAAATTTTTTTAATATTTTATATTTTTTTTTTTCCCCTTTCCCATTAACATACATTATTTATATATTACTTTTTCCTTTTTAAATTTCCTCCCATCTTTTCTCTATGATACCGCCCACTCTATTAGCTCATTTTTTTTTTCTTTTTACATTCCCCGTCTTACTCTGCGCAGTTCTTCCTAGCTTGTCCACACTGTCCTGTCCTGTCTCATCGGCCGGGTGGCATCCGCATGGGTGGCTATTTCCGGTGGCCCGCGCTCCGGACAGTCGCCGGCTTCTCCTACATTCCCCCGGACGTATGCGTCCAGTCTCCTACCACATTAGGTAATTCCTGCACCTTTTTGGGCTCTTTTAATTAATCTTCTGTCATCCCCTAATACCATCTCTTTCTATACCCCCTTGCAGCCTCCTTATCTTGACCACAGATCTCCCAAAAGTGCGGAATGGGATCCATCTTTTTTCCGTAGTAGCGGTATGATTATTACTTTTATTCTCAGACTATTTCTATATGTTCCCATATATTTACTCCTTATCTCCATATCTCACATTATACTTTTTCTATTATAGCTTACGTACCTACCTCATCGGCCACATCTATCACACTCTATGTAATTACATCTTAGGTAAGCTTTCACTCCCATGAAATCTATCTAATCGGTTGACGCATATCCTTTATGGTATATCTATATTTTCTCTCCTATATTTATCTTTCCTTTTACCCTATCCAGTGTCGGACTGGGGGGTCTGGGGCCCACAGGGGAAATGATCTCGGGGGCCCACCCTACTGTACATGAAAATATTACCGGCCTCTCAGACATAAATGCGCCCATTTTACCACATAATACAGTGTGCAAAACAGAACTGTATTGTGTAGTACAATAGCAAGAGAGTCACACATATGTCAGTCTAACATATCATAGACACAGGGCTAAGTAGCTCCATCCATATCCCCCACCCACATACAATATCCCCCTCCACCCACATACAATATCCCCTCCACCCACATACAATATCCCCCTCCACCCATATACAATATCCCCTCCACCCACATACAATATCCCCTCCACCCACATACAATATCCCCGCCACGTTTCCTTGGTCACGCACCTCACCAACCTTATAAATAAACACCAGCAAGAAAGTAAAAGTGTGACTCTATCACAGGGTCAGGTGTTCCCTCACTCTTACAATCAGGGACACATGTGCGCTACCACTATACCCGCGCCAATATAACTTAACAACATATAGAGACCACATAGCGGTCAGACACCAGCTCAGGTATAACCTACAACACTGCCATATGGAGACCACAGAGGTCAGACTCGAAACCGCAAACAAATATATCCTCGTTAGTGTGTAACATCTCGTCAAAACCGCTGTCAGAAGAACAGATATCAGCGGTAGAAAAAGGACTTAATTTTGTTCCTCACCAGGACGTTAAACTTTTTGACTTTGTTGTGGACTTTTATAAGTTCTGCAGGGGTATTAGGCTTAAGATGCATTTTTTTGATAATCAATCAGAATATAAGGTTAATAAATTTTCCAGCAAGAAATTGAAACGTAGTAGTCAGTTTGATCCGGAGATAAAAAATGCAGCGCTGGAAACTTTCCAGCAAGTGGTGATCAAGGAATGTTTCGGAAAAAAATGGGAGGGCATTAGACCCGGGAGTAAATCTGTGCAATATAACCTTACCAGAAAAGAAAAGCAGGCTTTAGAGTCATTAGAAAAAGACACCTCGTTGATTGTGAAAAAGGCGGATAAAGGGGGGGCCTGTGTCATTATGGATAGGGATAAATATTTGCAGGAAGCTATATCCCAGTTAAGTGATACTCAAGTCTATAAGATATTAGATCAGGACCCCACTAAAGAGGTTGTGGATCATGTGGAATCGACCTTACAGGAAGCGTTGCTGGATGGCCTTATATCCACTATGGAAAAAAAAAACTATTCAAAAGTA
>JAODAL010049488.1:0-28148 GCA_025379985.1 Phyllomedusa bahiana | reverse complement strand
CCCCCCAAACTTTATGGCACTGATTTTCAGGCTAAGAAATTTCTTCACCAAATTTGCAGCATGTGATTTTCTGAAAAAAAAAACGCTTTAATATTACGGCCATGTGAAGCGCTCACATGATAAACATTTGTTCTGGGTTTGATGCCTTTACAATAATAAGAGACTGCAACAACTCTCATGTGAGTGAACTGATTGATGTACTGGACTTCTCAGTTTTACTTGCTGTTCCTTCATCTGTTTCTAGATTTGCTTCTTTTATATTTCCCATTTTAGCAAACGTGGAAGGAAGTCGTCCAGGACTGCACCAAAGCAGTGGAACTAAATCCCAAGTATGTGAAAGCCCTTTTCCGACGGGCAAAAGCACATGAGAGGCTTGACAACAAAAAAGAGTGCTTGGAAGGTAAGTTCCTTTCTATAATGACTGATTTGTCCAAGCAAGGACAAATCTTATTTAGAAGAGGGTTTAGAAGACAGTGTGAAAAGTCGCAATCCAGTAAAAATATGCCGGAAGGCCAGATTCACACAGCCTGATCAAGGAGCAATTATTGCACATAAAAAAAGTCAGATGTACTGCAACCAAGCTGAGTTTTTGCCCTCGTATTAGTCCTAATAGATCTCTCATTAGAATCATTATCACACCACTTGCTCTCCCATTAGTAAAAATTGTGCTCCACTAAGGACTTGTGTCTCTTGCGAGGGCTGATTTTTAGATCATTGTGGTTAAAGGAGTTTTCTCATCACAAGCTTTCACAGACTTGAGCTGTTTCTGTCTCTTACAGCTACAAATCCAGAGACTAGTCTCTCCTTCCCTTAGGCTTGTCTCTCCTTCCAATAGGCGTTTCTTCCCTCACTGTGTCATTCCTGCTCCCTCATCATAATTCTGTGTGAGCTGGGGAAGGGAGAGGATGTCACAGCTCTGCAGACCACTTGCAGTGGTCAGTTCTTATGCCTCCCTCCAGAACACCTGTATTGGTGTAAGCATTTATACATACAGCCTGAACTGAAGAAACAAATGTGAGAAATGCACTCTGGAGACAGTAGGTAGAGGGGGAGCAGAGTTTATAAGGCTGTGTTATATGGGTAGAGGTGAGTCTAACAGCTAGAGACTCAGTAATTGCCCAGATCTTTCACATAGAGCTGTCACTGTGTGAGAACAAACACGGAGCAGCCACCACAGAGCCAGTTTCACACAACTCATAGGGAAGAGAATGCAGGCAGCAAATCACAGCAAAGCAGGGCTGTGGAGTCGGCAAGCTAAAGCTCCGACTCCTCAATTTCCCAAAAACCTCCGACTCCTAAATCCGAACTCCCTTTTACACGGGGGGCATTTTAAGTGATATTTTACTGTTTTTAAATTTGGTTTTAAAAATCAGGTGTTTATCACCTTATGATACTTTTAATAAGCTATTTAGGTAAAAATAGACCTGAAAAAGGGCAAAGGGTAACTTTGTTTTGTTCTTTTGAAAACTTTTTGGGTAGAGTTGAGGGAAAAAAGCTGTTTTTTGTGTCCAAGGGTCCAGTCTGAAACAAAAATTGGGGAAATGTTTTTAGAAGGGGACCGGGGATCAGATTTTGGTTAAGATTTGTTAAATTTGATTCAGACCCCAAGAAGGATTGGGGCCCTTTTTTTTTTTGGAAACCAAAAAGGTTTGGATTTCCCAAAATATTTAATTAAAATTTTAAACATTTTAAATTTTTAGTACCCAAAACGTAAAAATGCATTTTCGGAAAAGAATCTGCAAAAATAAGCAGATGCAAAAAATACTTGCAAGCCCCAATTTATGTTTAAGATGGGGTAGAGGAATGTTTATAAAATTTAAAATTTTCCCCTCTTTGTACAAAAGCTGTAGTGGATGGTGAGTTATGGAGCCTGAAAGTCACAAATTAAAAAACATTTTTTCCCATTTTGTTTGCCATTTTTAAAAAAATATTTATTGGATATGACTTTAAAAAAGGGAAAAAAAATTTTTAAATATGCAAAAAACTGCGGAAAATTTGGGGAGCCTCTGAATTTGTTTGAAAAATTGTTTTGCCTCCTTCGTTTCCTCCCTTTAGGGGGCCCTTTTCAAATTTGATCTCTTATTTAAGGCTAAAAGAAGGGCCTCTCTCCCTTTAATTTGGGGTTTGGGGGGAAAAGCGGGGGGACCAAGGGGGCCAACATTTTAAAACAATGTCGGGGTTAAAAGGTTTTTGCCTCACCCACAGTCAGTTTTGTTGAATGTTTGGGAACTTTTCTACTTCATTGAAAGCGGGTGAAACATTTTGTGAAATCTGTTTCCCTGGGAGCAGTTTTGTTTTCCCTGGGGGCAACCTTTTTTTGCCTGCCCCAATGCCCTTAAATTACAACCCTCATGTGTTTGGGGTTAAAAGGATATGGGAAGCGAAAGCACGGGCCCGGCCCCAAATGCCTATTGCTCTTTGCTTCGAAATAACTGGCCCAAAACAAAAATTTATATATTTTGGGATTTGGTCCCTTTTAAGACGACTGGACCCCTTGCAAAATAGGCCCTTTACCCCCGGGATCTCCGGATCCCACCCCTGCAGAAAAGGGGGGGCGTGACCAGTTTTCCCAGATTTAGCTTAGGCCCCCCACGGGATTAGCAAATTTAGCTACTATACTAAATGTTTTAAAGGAAAATAAAAACCCAATTGAAAATTTGTGGTTTTTTTTTTTTTATTTCCACACCCTTTACATTATGATCTGTTGAAAACCCCCTTTAAAAAAAAAACCCCTTGTGGTCTATTTTTTTAGAGACCCCCCCTTTGTTTAATCTACAT
The DNA here is from genome assembly GCA_025379985.1 of Phyllomedusa bahiana. Lineage (NCBI taxonomy): Eukaryota > Metazoa > Chordata > Amphibia > Anura > Hylidae > Phyllomedusa > Phyllomedusa bahiana. The sequence goes on along the minus strand of JAODAL010049488.1, from coordinate 25,370 downwards.
AAATAACAGTCTGTCCCCAAAGTTTTTCATTTGGGAAAAAAAAGGGGGGGAGGCTTTTTGTTTTTTAAAGGGGTCTTCTTTATTTCAAAACGTAATGTTTTTTCAATGGAAAATGCACAAATATCTGATGGGTTTGGGGTGCTTTTCTGGGAAAAACCCAACTTTGTGATAAAAAGGACTCCCAAAAGTCTCTTCAGATCAGCGAGTAAGTCACACTTGGGAGGGGGACAGTTGTGGAACCTGCACCTATCAGAAATTTATAACCTATGCCGTGGATATGCCAAAAATGTCTTAGATAGAAATATCCCTTTAAAGGGGTTTTTTCATCTGGCTTCAGGCTCCCACTTGCTGTTTAGGCTGTGGGTGGTTCGACACCAGTGACTGACATTTCAGCTCTGCTATTTATAGCTGAACCTGTTAGAGGGATATTGGTGATGAAGGCTTGCTACAGAGTTCCAAAGGGTTAAAGTTAGTCAATAAAAAAGCCTAAACACCTGTGCTGGTGATAAGACACAGCAAGAAGTGATGTCACCATCATGGCCAGGGCTGCTAAAAATGCGATGTGGTCCGCAGCCTACAAAACTTTCTATAAACAAACAGGGGCTCAGAACTGCTTTAAAGGGGTTTTGCCACGACCTCATTTCATACTTCCTGCATCCCGCTCTTCAGCTCTGTGCGCTCAGAAGGGGGCGTGTGTGATTTGTTTGAATTACATATCATGTGACCCAGCAGGATGACATCACCAGGCCTCTCCTCTCTGTAGTCAAAGGTCTGTTTATATATAGAACTGTAAGTAGCTACATTGTAGCTCAGAGGTAAAACTTTTGCCTCCCAGGAACAAGGGTCATCGGTTCAAATCCCTGCAGGAACCAAACCTGTGGATTTTATTTCTCTTTATCAATGCACAGATATAATTGAGGTTTCTTTTCTTAATTTATTTGCACTGTTTGAATAATTTCTAAGGAGTACAGGGGACCGCAGTAGAATGACAGCACCTGGGGTTTGAACACTCCGTAACTGCCTGAGAGGAGAGTTGATGTCTGAGCATGTGCGACCAGGACTAAGGAGCTCACAGCCCTGGTCGTATTCCCTGGAGATGAGCTGTAAATAATGGATCATTAAAGGAGCAGCTAAAACAAAAACGGGGCAGAATTTTTAATAATGATGAATGATGAAAATGTTTATTTAATTTACAAACTTCCCACGTCAATTTTACTTCGTGGCAAAAACCCTTTAACTCTGAAATGAAGCAATATCAGAACAGCAATGTATTTGGTGATGAGTTTTATTTAGCTTTGCCTGCATGTTTAAAGCAAATCAATGTGGTGAGAATTCCCCTTTAATGTAGAGGAACGTTTGTATTTCTTTACTTTTCAGTATATCTGTTTACTCATTGTTTGTCAGAAGGCTGCAGGCTATCCAATGCTGATATCAGTCAAAACAGAAAATGAAAGTGAACGTAGGTTTATGTAACGTCTCTCGCTGTTGTATCTTATGGTTCTAGATGTCACTGCAGTTTGTATCTTGGAAGGTTTCCAAAACCAGAACAGCATGCTGCTCACAGATAAAGTTCTTAAGCTGCTCGGAAAAGAAAAAGCCAAAGACAAATACAAGGTATTCCTGGATAAATGGTAATACAAGTGCATGATGAAGCCTAATTCCCATGTAATAAAGTGATGACCTATTGCTAGGATGTGCCATCCCTGTGTGATACCTGGAAAAGTACAGAATACTGGTTTGGTGCTGCACCCCACCTTAATTTTCCCTGCACAGTGCTGTCTCCTTTTATTGCAGGACGGTGGGGGTCCGACCTTGATCATTAAGCTATGGTAACTCCTAGTGATATGTCATAACTTTATGAAAGCTGAACACTTCTTTAAAGGGGTTGTCTCACTGCATCGATTCTTCTTACCTCAGTTCTGTTTTTTCAGTTTATTTTTTTTAATTCAGGGGCGGTTTACTGACTTTAATGGCTTCTACTGGGCTGCAGTGATGAGCTGCTGAGGACACCTTGTCTGTAACTATAGCGACCAGTGCCAATCAGGCAAGATCGAACAGGTCTGTAGCTATAGCGACCTGAGGAGATGATGCAGCCCATACAAGAGGGAATATCTAGGAATAAGTAGGACACTGTTAATGGACTCCTATTGCAAAATGACTTGTTTTTGCAAGATCTTTAACATAAAGGCAATCCTTGTGGTGAGACAACCCAACTAACATGTAGGGTTCACATATTATGTGATGGAGCTTAATCGTCATGGTGTCGGATTTATACTTGGTGTTATAATTTTGTTACCTTAGCCCCAGAGAGCTCTCTTCCAGTCAAGCTATTACCGTATTTTTCGGACTATAAGACTCACTTTTTTCCCCGAAAAATTTGGGAGGAAAATGGTGGTACGTCTTAAGCTATGTTCACACGGCTTAACTGCGGGGTGTAATTTTGCCCCGCAATTACGCCGTGTGGACGGGGGCGGGAGCCGGGGGCCGGCACTTCGCCGGCCCATAGACAATCACTGCTAGCGGCGCGTATACGCCGCTAGAAAGTGACATGTCAATTATCTCCCCGCCCGGCGGATTCGCCGGGCGGGGAGAGGAGACGTAATCCATAGTTCTCTATGAGAACTGTGAATTACCGTAATGAATAGGCCGTTTTCGGCCCGTAATTGGCGCACTCCGGCGCGTAATTACGGACCGAAATACGGCCCATTTTAAGCCGTGTGAACATGGCCTAAAAGTCCGAAAATATGGTAGGTGCATATTATGGTCCGGTGCGTCTTAAAGTCCAAAAAATATGGTAACTCTGATTGCTCTTCTGCCATTGCAGATAAAATAGATCTTCTCTTTAGTGCCAGACAAAGTGCTGCATACTTGGACTGAAGGTGCAGCCTTTCCCATCTAATCTGGATTTATTGTGCAGATGAGTGTTCTACATATAATATATGTCTGGGACCAGCCATTTTAAGAGTAAAAAATTCTGATATTCTCATTAGTAACCAGTGCTTCATAATTTCTTTTTTTTTCCTCCGGGTCTGAGAAAAAAAAACAGAAATACTTATTCATTGGTGTAAATTGTATCAGGAACATGTTCAGTATAATGTACTTTAGTACATCCTGTTGCTTCTTAGATATACTTTAAAGGGACAGCTCTGTTCATTTTTGTCATGTTGACTAGTAATATGGGACTATTATATGTAATAAAAAAATTATATGTGAGAACATTATGGTCAGTATTCTATGCCATGTTACTCTGCACCCCTAGTGATTCTCTATACCTCAGCCCAGAAAAAAAGACCGAACACCCCCCATTCTCCAGGAGCTATAAATAGGAGCAATCGGTTATCCCCTCAACGTTCAGTATACCCTGTACACGCTGCTTTGTCTTGTACGCAGCCCTGTTATGCTCCTGGCTGCTCTGCCTTTCTTTCCACTGGACATCAAATATAAGGAAAATAATGTATCAAAGGCCTCAAAACTTTTTGTTGATATTCCTCGTATTTGCTGTGCTATTGAGAGGGTTGTTAAGCCATTTAGAAGAGGTGATTGGAAGCGCAAAGTCCTAAATCGTGAAGCGTCTTGGATTGTATCACTAAACACATGTTTTCCAACAAGTATAAATTTTAAAAATGTTTTATTAAAGTGTTCAGTTGATGGTCATGTTGGTGATTTTATGCATCAAGGGCGAGTTGACGCAGCTAAAACGTGTTGGTTTTTATTGAGTTTTGTTGTACCCTCTGCACCTATTATGTATAATAAATGACAGCTTTTTGCATAAGACCGCTGGCTCTGAACGAGTTATACATGAAATTGATTTTATGCATAATTGTAGGTTTATATTGATAGGTAATAGTTCAATTTCAGCAGATGTTCATTAGTCCTGGGTTCATGTAAATATGGTGTTTGAGCATGCCCATGTCATAAAGTGAACAAGGGCCATATCAGGCCTGAAACACGTAAGTGTGATGGTCTTCAGTGCTTTGTGATGGACTTTTTAATTTCATTTTGTGCCGATAATTCTCCTACTACTGCTTACAGTGGAGGTTGTCCTGCTTCGCCCTCTTACTCCGTTGGCGAGTGCACAGACATTTCCCGCTCACTGATTTTATGAGCTTTGATCTTTGCTCAAGGCTAACATCTTCCCCTGCTTCCCTATTTGATATACTTCTGTCCAAAGTATGAAAATGCTGATCCCACCCATCCTCCATGCAGTTGTGCGCTCCCGGTGATGTCTCCCTTCTGTCACCAAATGATGGCAGTGGCCCCTCATTTGCTTCCTATAGGTAACCAGTACTAGCCCCTGCAGAAATGTTAGACCTCAGTAGTGCTGGTAATGTCACTGTAATGGTACTTGCTCGGTATTTTAGTGTTTGAAGGATTTTTCTTCTTCTTTTAGAACAGGGAGCCACTGATGCCTTCACCACAGTTCATCAAATCCTATTTCAGCTCTTTTACCGACGATATTATCTCCCAGCCCCTACACAAAGAAGAGAAGTCGGATGAAGATAAGGATAAAGAAGGAGAGGCAGCTGTGTTCAAGGAGAAGTAAGTGACTCCCTGCTAACGTCCAGTGTTCCCAAAAGCCGGCCATACACATTAAATAGCTGAAGGCCAAAACCATAAATGTTTTGTCTTTTTCTTTTTGATAGGCAAGGATGTTACACGCACAACTAGGTATCCTGTATCAAGGGGATTATTTTGGAACTTCTCACCTGAAAATGGTTTATTCTGCAGGGGAGACTAAATCCAACATCCTTGTTTTTTGTCTCGATTACCCCATACACATTAAGGGCGACATGTATGAACGGAGCTGGCATCTTTACAGCCCGATATCAGGTGCAGCCCCGTTCATACATTCTTAAATCTCCTGCACGCCACTCTCGGGCGCATTACATAGCGCCTGCATCCCTTTGTAATGCGCCCGATCTCTGGCTAGGGCGTGCGGGAGGCAGGGCGCACTAGAACCGTAGCGAAGCTACATATTTATATATTCACTACAGCATTTCTAGGCTCATTACAGCTGGAACAGGTAGAGCACTTTCAAAGGTTTACCTGATCCCAAACTGTCGCCCGAGCGCTAGAATGCACCTGATTTTTGACCTGCTGTATAGTGGGTTCATAAATCGGGCGCATTCTAGACTGTTAGGCACAGGAAATTTGTCATGTCGCCCTAAGTTGCTGATCACACTGAAATTTATTGAAGACTGTTCACATTCATATGTCAGAAGTGTTCTGTGATGAATACCTCTGACATATGTCACTGTATCTCCAATAGAAAACAAAAACTTGGCATCGGCATCTCCACATAAAAGTTCAAAATTGTAATAGGAAAAAGACAAATACATACACATTTTTTTCTTATTAAAATTTGGGACTTTTATGTGGAGATGCTGATGCCAAGTTTTTGTTTTCTATTGGTGGGGTGTTTAGACTGACCCATTTTTGGCATTTGTTGCATTCCAGTCTATTTTTTTTTTTCTAATCCTTTTTGCATAATTGTTGCTGTTCTTTGATATACTTTTGCTTGGATATTCCACTGCTCCATCCTATGGTGGCAAAAGACTCCTTTGACCGCTGCATCAATAGTTTGTTGCTGTATAATGTACCTTTTGCATTAGATTTTATTTTTTAATTCAGTAACATTTCTAGCAAAAATAAATGTAATGCATTTCAATAGGTCTAAAATGCAATGTTGATTATTGTAAATGGAATAATTTAACTTTAGATAACATATCAGCATTTGTTCTGCAGTTCATATTCCAACCTTCAGCATAAATTACAGGATAGGTTTGCTCTGGTGGTTAATGTCACACACTCAAATCTACTTGCTTATCCCTTAGGCTTCATCAACACGGCAAAATTAAAATACTGTCAGATTCCATTGTAGAATTCGACCAGTATTTTACGTGGATTTTGCGGACGGTTATCAGATGGCCCATTACATTGAACAATACTAAAACCCGCTGTTTTCAGGCAGATTATAGAACATGTTCTAGGTTGTTGTTTTTTTAATCTGTTTTGAAATCTGACCTCAGAAAATCCAATCTGTGTAGACTAAATACTGAATCTGCATAAAGTCCGACTGTAAACCAGTGCTGTGTGGACGTATCCTTGGGGCCACATATTCAGCATTGCTGTATAGCATATTTTATAATTCATAGGAACATTCAAGCATGTTGGATTTGGAACCCTAGAAGATAAACTACAGCTGGACAACCCATTTCAGTCTAATTACTGCAACTTACTACATGTTTCGTTGTTGGAGATTTGAAGCACAATTGCGGCTTTACCTTTTTTATTTCTATCTTAACATTTCAGATCCGGCTATTTAAAAGCTAAACAATATATGGAAGAGGAGAACTATGACAAAATAATCAGTGAATGCACAAAGGAAGTTGAGGCCAAAGGCAAGTACATGGCTGAAGCTTTACTACTGAGAGCCACCTTCTACCTGCTCATTGGAAACTCGACCGCTGCTAAGCCAGATTTGGATCAGGTTATTAGCATGGAAGATGCCAATGTTAAGGTAAGGAATGTATTTAACTGGAATTAATCTGTTTTAGTATACTGTGGTACCTTGGTACCCGTTATTCATGGCAGATTGAGTAGCAAATACATTTTTCATAAGAAAATATCTAGATCCCTTCCAGACCCATGGGAACGCCACATGTAGATCAGTTATTTAGAATAAAGTACTGTACTATTCCTCAGCAGCTTGATCCAGGGTGCAGCAAGATGACTGCCACTTTAAGAGATGCTTTACCATACGGTACAATATAACAGTATGGTATTCCTGAGCTGACCTTACAGGGCTCAGACTACCATTTATAGGGACACAATGGCATCATGCAGGAGTGCTACAAATAGAACAGCTGCGCTTTCCTTTCATTTTTTACAGAATCTGTGTCAGAGACGTTTAATGGAACCTTCGACACAGATGTGAACCAGGCTACAGATTTATCAAAACGGCACAAAACAAAAGTGGAGCATCTGCCCATAGCAACTAGCCGAGCTCTGACTTTTATCTAGAAAGGATAGCTTTAGGAAGTTCTAGTATTCACAGCTAGCTGGTGTTGTATGATTAGAAAGTATTACAAGTATGTGCGCTTCATTGTTTGGCCTCTCCTGGCCTACATTGCAATTCAACATTCCAGTTACTAGAAATCTTTAAAGAGATCATTCACCTTTGAACACTTTTTTCTAGTAAAAACACAGATAAAATCTGCGTGCAAATCTAAGCAACCTTATAGTAGTTGTGTTGTAGTAATCCTGAGGTACAGTCTCTCTTGCCGCCAAGTTTGGCCTATTTACCTGACGTAGACGTTAAAAATAAAATACACATATGTACACTTCTAATTGGCTCTTGGTTGACTTTTTTTTTTTAAATGAACGAAATAAGAATATCTCAATTTTATGTTCATCCTGAAATTTCAGTGAACGTAAAAGATCCCTAACTTTGTGTGTATATATATACATGCATATTTAAGAAATTGTATGTATGTATGTATGTATGTATGTAAGTATGTATGTATGTATGTGGTTTTTTTTTGGTTTTTTTTTTCTATTTAAATCTCAAAATGCCATGTATTTTCATTTGCTTTCCTAGTTACGTGCAAATGCCCTCATCAAACGGGGCAGTATGTATATGCAGCAACAACAGCCAATGTTGTCTACTCAAGATTTCAATATGGCAGCAGACATAGATCCTCAGAATGCAGACGTTTACCACCACAGAGGGCAGGTGAGTGACTGTGTTTTATGCTACGAATTAAAGCCCTCACTGTAAACCTGTGCTGCGGTATATATTGGGAAATTATTTAAATAGATTAATTGTAATGTACCTCTTACTGTTAATCTAGTAGGGTTATTAACATGTATAGTATTCTATTTTGTATAGGTTAAATCTGTACTTTTGATGTATTTGAAATACAAGCAGAGTATAGGATGTGGTTAAATTCACAATTCTTCTATCATCCCTTTATTTACAGCTCAAAATTCTACTAGACCAAGTTGATGAAGCAGTTGCAGACTTTGATGAATGTATTAGATTGCGACCAGATTCTGCTCTGGCTCAAGCACAGAAATGCTTTGCCTTGGTAGGTAGCACAGTATGTGGGACTCACTAATGTATAAAATTAATAGCACGTCTCTGTATTATGTAGATACACTCATCATACATAACCTTAAAATCACCATCAGCTAACGTGAATAACACTGATTATCTTGTAACAATATGGCCTCTGTAGAGGTAGGATGTTTTAGGCAGCAAATGAGTTAGTTTTGAAAGCGGATATGTTGGAAGTGAATAAAATGTGAGTGTAACCTTCTAAATTAACTTGACAAGAACTGAATTGTGATGGCAAGGCAACTTGGTTACAGTGTCTATACAATGACAAGTCTCATGGTTGACCAGTATGCAGTGTTTAGGATTAAGGTGCCTAAGGCTTATTGATGCTCATATGGAGTGAAGGCTTGCCCATCTGCTCTGAAAAGCTACTGTAAAACAAATTGCTGAAAAGTATATGCTGGCTATGATAGAAAAGTGTCCAAACATGGTGCACTGCTGCGTGCTGCTTATAGGGCTGCATAGCCACAGCATGGTCCCAGTGCCTACACTGACCTATCTCCAAAGGTGCTTACAATGTTCACAACTGCATCAGAACTGGACCATCAAGCAATGGAAGAAGATGGCGTGGTCCGAAGAATCCTGTGTTCTTTATTTTGTAGCTGAGTATGTTTACATTACTTACCTTGGCAAGTTGTAGACAAAATATTCCCTGATGGCAGTGGCCCCTTCCTCAGGACATTTCACCCTGCTATACACAAACATTGGTCAGGAATGGTTTTGGCCTCCAACTTCCCAAGATCTCAGTCTAGTTGGAAAAATAAGTCCCATCTATGCTGACCTCACCTTGCAATATACCACCATAGGCTTTGTTACCCAAGCGGTATGTCATCAAAGTCTGCGGTGGTAAAACCGCCTCAAAGTGCTGTGAACTTGATGTTTCATCACAGCAGTTTTGGAGGCATATTAGAGAGGTGGTGTTAATATTCTTGCTTATTAGTGTGTGTATAGTTTATCAAGGAACTAGAGCCTATTCATAGAGTAAGGGATTAAGTCGGCTCATTTCACTTGTAGTGCAATAACTTCATACTTCTCCACATATAGGGCACAAAAATCACATTCATAGCCAGCAACATTTCGTTAAAGTGACCAATCCTTTCAAATGCACACATGATCCAAGGAAAAGTACTAGCTGACTTGGTGAATGGTTTCGGCTATTGCATGTGGTTTTTGTGACTTGGAATTAGTGCCTTTTTCAAGCATCTTTCTGGGTTTTTTCATGTTTTTCGATAGCAGATTTCCACGGGGCTCCAGTTATATGTTCTTCAGCGGTGTTTATTTTTCTTTTGTGTTTTGTTTCTTTTAATTTAAAATGGATGCAAACTGATACAGTGGATCCATTAAAAAAAAGGAATCCTTCCTGTGACAGGAGGAGAAGGGTAAGGATGGTTTCAACAGAATGAACGGAGCCTTAAATGGCAATTCCTGCTACGAGAATATCGGATTTTGATAGATTGGCACTACAGATACATAGGTGCAATGTTCCCTCTTTTGCATGTGTCTGAGGAGTGCTCCCTATGTAAGGGTGTTGTATATACACACATAGCACCATCTTAGGAGCTAATGCAAGTTAGGAACACGTGCGCCTAGTTTCTGTATGCCCACGGGGTGGAAGGAGGGCTTGAAAGGGGAAAATTTGGACCTGGGTTGAAGGGGGGGATCGAATGATCCTTTTAACCCCCCCTCTCCTCACCAAATAGATGTCACTGAACCCGGGATTTTCCCGATTTCCGCCTATCTTTCCTTTTTCCCCCTTTGACTTTGTCTCTTTTATTTTTTTTTCCCTGTAGGATAAAATTAGGGTCAATCACTTATCACACAAAGGATCGGTTGGAAAGACTCCCAGTCGGTTTTTTAATGTATGCTTTTGTTTTTTGACCAAGGGTTTTTTTTTTTTTTTGAAATTCCCAGGTACCCGGGTCATCTTTTTTAATCCCTAATCCATAGTTTTATGGTACTTTTATTTTTTGTCTTGTTAAAAGAAAATTTTAATAAAACTTAAATTTAAAAAAAAAAAAAAAAAAAAAAAAAAAATGGATGAAAACTGATACAGGGATCCTTAAAAAAAAAAAGGAACCTTTCCCGTGAAGAGGAAAAAAAAAAGGATGGTTTAAACAAAAATGAACGGACCCTTAAATGCAATTCTGCTACAGATATGGGATCGATGATGGCATACAAAACGGTGCATGTTCCTCTTTGCATGAGCCAAAGAGATGTTTTTAATGAAGGGGGGTATAAACACAATATTTCAACATAGACACACATTCTTGGGACTAATCAAGAGGAACAGGGGGGGCCTAGTTCTGTATGCCACCATCTATCAGATCCGATATCTGTAGCAGGAATTGCCATATAATTTTTTTTTATGGATCCACTGTATCAGTTTGCATCCATTTTAAATATAAAAAAAAAAAACACAAAAGATTAAAAAATAAAAAATATATAAACAGTGGGTAAGGGAAGTACATACAAATAAAAAAAATATATATATAATTGCTAGCTCTCTGATACATCTCCTCAAATATACAGCCATTGGTTGTAATTTGGGATTCCTCAACGGGTTACTGGGATGCCACCCCAATAAGGTAGGTGTGTTTTTTTTTTTTTTTTTGTTTTTTTTTTTTTTATTTAATTCCCTTACCCACTGTTACCTTCCAATTCAGTGTTCAATTATACTGCATCACAAGCTACAACGTTGTCTGGACCTAAGGGTATGTTCACATTGGGGTGATCTTCTTTAGCTTTTGGTGCATTTTTTTGTTCTGGATTTGATGGCAGATTTATCACAGATTTTACTATGGATTTTTCTACTTTGCCTTCAGTAAAAGACCGCGTAGAAAAATCTGCACCAAAATCCACAGCAGATCTACTTGTGTACACCTACTGTAAATGAGAACTCCACACAGAGGCTAAAAGCTTAATGTTAAGTGATCAGCGATTTCCGATCACTAAATATTAGCTTACCTTAAATCCCAATTACATTTCTCAGCAGCTGAGGTGTGGACTGCAGGACATTATGAGAATTAGCCATGTAAGAGCCCCGCTCTGGCTGTACAAGACAACTATTACAAATACTAACATTGTGATATCTTTGCTAAAAATATTATGAATTTGTTGTCTTTTCTTTCTAGTACCGTAAAGCATATACTGGTAGCAATCCATTGCAGATCAAAGCTGCAATGAAAGGGTTTGAGGATGTCATCAAGAAATTTCCAAAATGTGCAGAAGGCTATGCGCTTTATGCCCAGGTAAAGCATCTAGTGTATTCTTCTTTTGTTGTATGGTTTACACACATACTGCAAAGACTGAGTCTATGCATGTGGTGTCATAGAGATGCTGTATGGATACTTGAGAAACTAAACCCGACCTTTGATGTGAACCGCTAAACACTAAACCCACAGTACACTGCTTAGGACGAGTGCTAACTATAGATAAAAATATAGAAGTACATTTTATCTAGTTAAGGAAGCAGATAAACCATTGGAACAGATAACAACACTAACACCAGGTCTTCAATGATTTAAATCAGAACCATGTTATGATATTTTTACAAATAAAAAGCTCATTATATTGCACGAAGTAAAGTGGCACAATCTTGAAGCTAAAATGTGCACGACAAAGGACAACAAGTAAATCCATTCTGAACAGCATGAAAGGTTTAAAGTCTTCAAAAAGTTTAATTCTCCATAAATGGTGACTCAGATGTGGGATCTTTTTTTTTTTTTCAAAAATGGGGCTCTTTTCATAGAGGCAAAACTATGGACTCGTCCGGCTGTAAGGTTAAATACCACTTGCTATTAAACAAGGTATAAGCAAAAAGTGTGCTTTCAGTACATGAAAAAATCCATGCACAGGATACTTGGTATATAATCCATATACTATATGCAGGTTTACTTTCCGCCCTTTATACATTCAGCTGCTTCCACTCCGCTCTGAATGCTATTACCACCATAATGTTCATAATATAAAGTATTTAGTGGTTATCCCTGTAATTTTAGTACCGTATATACTCGAGTATAAGCCGAGGCACCTACTTTTGCCACACAAAAAAGGGAAACTTACTGACTCGAGTATAAGCCTAGGGTGGAAAATGCAGCGGCTACTGGTAAATTTAAAAAATAAAAATGGATACCAATAAAATTACATAGGCAGGTATAGGCAGTTTGATGTCCCCCATAGGCAGGTTATAGGCAGGTATATGTCCTGTATAGGCAGGTATATGTCCTGTATAGAGTATGCCGACAGGTATATGTCCGTATAGGCAGGTATATGTCCCATTAGGCAGGTATATTTTCCCTATAGGCAGGTATATGTTCCCCTTTAAATGTAGGGTTAGTCCTATACAGGTATATGTCCCTATAGGCAGGTATGCCTATAGGCAGATTATATGTCTTCATAAGCCCAAGGCAGGGCTTTCCCATGGCAGGTATATGTCTTCTATATGTCCATAGGCATAGCCGAGGTATAGGTCCGTATAGGCAGGGTATATTGCAGGGTATAAGTCTCTCTATAGGCTATGGAGGTTTAAAAAAAACAAAACAAATACAAACACCTCACTCCATCGCCGCTCCGCATCCCGGGCGCTCCTCTCCGTCTTGGGGCACAGGCAGTGTGAGGTCATCATGCCGCGCAGGCAGCTTGATGACACACACTGCCTGTGCCGGAGCCTTCCGGAGTCCACTGCGGAGCAGAGAGCGAGCGCTCCCTGCTCCGCAGTGGTATCTCTTCACCTGTGTGCGCTCCCAGAGGAGTCGCATACAAGGGAAGAGATCGCCGACAGCGACGGGCCACGGCAGTGCCCGGACGCTGTCGGCTGTACTCGGCCTTCAGTTATATGCGCTACCTGAGGAGTCGCTTATAACTGAAGTGTCCCTGCCGGTGCCCGGGCCATCGCAGCGCCCAAGCGCCGACAGTGATTCGAGTATAAGCCGAGGAGGGATTTTTGAGCACATTTTTTGTGCTGAAAAACGCGGCTTATACTCGAGCATATACGGTACCCACAAAAAAAACCTACATAGAGATGGGGAAATATGTGTATAAAACCTGTCAGTTATCTGCTGATCACCCGCAGAATGAGCCACAGTGGTACCCGCTGTTCTGTTCTCTCGCTCTGCCATCTGTACGCCAGGTGTAGGATGTCAGGTTTTGCTTATTAATTGTCAGTTTATCGCCAATTTGGATTATATGAGAATTGCGGTCTCCTGGGATACAGACGTCCTTGTTGACTGCTTGGATTTAGAAGTCTATTTTGTGTTCTCAGTCTCATGCTATTGCTGTACGGGTCTAGTCACACAGATTGTAGCGTGCAGTCAGTTCTTTGGACCCCTATGGGCCTACAGATTGCAGAAGAACATATACTATTTACCCTATACAGTCACACCATAAAAAGGGGGGGGGTATAGCACACTCTAAGGCTGTAGGCAAACAGCATATTTTTCCAGAGGCATAACTTTTGTTTAATTTGTGGCAGGGAACAATCTCTGGTTTCTGTCGTGTATTTTACTTCTTTCTTCACATGGCTTTCACTGCATTTTAGGATATACATCGGCTTCATCCAATGGGGCTGATCAGCATTCTAGCAGCTGCTGTGTTATCTCTGCTAAATATGCTCAGAAAATGTGGAAGGAATTGATGTGCGCACTCATTTTTTTCTACCCATCGCGTTACGCATCAACACAATGCAAAAAAAATCTACTATGTGCCCCATTGATGCCCTTTTTCATATACATTACTTGCATTTTTAGCATGCATATTTTTAGGTTTAAAATGCATATTTTAGACCTCAAAATATGTAAGCGAAGAGCACCTGTAAAATCCAGCCTAAAGCCTTACACATTGAAAGTATTTTGTGGTATGTACATCAACCAGGTTCTTGAAGCACCCTGTAAATATTGCCTGTTAAAATGAAATAATGCAGTCGAGATTGGAAGTGATGGTTTGTTGTGTTGTATAGGCACTGACAGATCAGCAGCAGTTTGGGAAAGCCGATGAGATGTACGATCAGTGCATAGACCTGGAACCAGACAACGCCACAACTTATGTTCATAAAGGGTAAGCGGTTTTTGAGTAATTCTTGTTATCCAAACAAAATCCTGGTATAATTTGTCATGAGAAGCATTGCTGAGCAGATCCAAAAGAAAGAAAAAAGCAGGGATATTCCCATCACTGATTAACTTTAAAGGGGTTTCCTCGCTACAAAGATCATATCTCAAATGATGGGGATTTGAAAAATAAGCACTTTTGCAATTGGTTTGCTTTACCTAAGTCACTTGGTATAGCAGATATAAACTAATCTGTGCATCTATATCTATTTCTGCAGCAGCTGGGCGGGACAACCCCCCACCCCCCGTTTCGGTGGTTGGCTGACGGGTGTGTGATTCAGCCTGGTAGGACACGCCCCCTGGGTGGGGACTGCCCCCTGCGCTGTGATTGGCTGCCTGCACTCTGTGCTTACTCCCCTCTGAGCTGTGGAATATGAAAGTGAAACTAGGTGTCTCAGCTTCTCTATGCTTTTAGCTCTATGTAAAGGATCTGGGCAATTACTGAGTCTCTAGCAATTGAGTCTCTAGCAATTAGATTCACTCTCCCCTCGTATAACACAGCCTTATACACTGCTTTCCCCCTATATAACACATAATTATACAGTCTGCACTACCTCCTGTCTGATAACAGGGTGGGGGGCAAAGGTAAATAAAGACTAGTACCAGATACATTGCTGTTCTCTAATCTGAAAGTAAAATCAGAAGATCTTATCTCCTGCTTGTTTACACAAGCTTCCATAGGTTACCGCCTCTCTCTGCTCTAGCACCCCTGTATGGGATGGTGGCTTCACTCTGCTGTGTCTTATCTTTTGCCTTAGAACCTTCTGCCCTACTCTGAGAACCTCCATCACCAATGTCTCTCTAACAAGCTTGGCTAGGAATAGCAGAGCTGAAATGTCAGTCACTGCTGTAGAACCACCCACAGCCTGACCAGGAAGTGAGAGTCTGAAGCTGCCTGTGAAGATCAGATCTCGTGAAACAGCCTGATGGAAACACCTCTTTAACCATTTAGGGTCTACTTTTCTTTTTTACTCCTCAAGAAGAATAACCCCATAATACAGCAGCATAATCAGCTTAGGATATAGGATAATTCAGTGGGCCATTATTTTAGCAAAGTTTGAAGATGATGAGATCATGAAGAAATTGAAAGCTCACCAGTGCAGTTGAGGGAAGTCACATATCGTTCTGCTTCGTTCTTTGTTCTGTAGCTGTTTTAATCAAAGCAGTGGTGCAAAATTCCCTTAGCCAGTTGCAAGGACTCCTACTCGGACCAATCTAATATGTTTGTAGAGGCCTTCAAAATTAAAGTTTCGTAAAACCCATTTAGTTCCAGAGCTCCGAGTCGTGAAGTACATTTCTGTAAAGCAGTCAATCATTTTACAGTGTATCCTGGATTTTAAGTGGTTTCTTCTTTCTATTCTTAGGACTACTATTTGTTTACAATGGAAAAAATAAAAATTTTGCCACTTTACAATTTTTTATATGCTTACCTTATGAAACCTTTAGGAATATGAACATACTTTAAGTGTCTAATCACCTTAATTTAAAGGGTGTTGAATACCCCTTTAAACAAGTTGATGTATGAGGTGCCTGGAAAGTTACTGTGCAGTGAGAAAGTTGTAATGACATGAAAGTTACACATACTGTATTGCATACAAGACCTGGAAGTTGTATGTCCCATGTTTCCACTTTGTAGTAGATTGCATTAGTGTATTCTAATAGATTTTCTGGAATGTCTAACCACAATCATGCAAACGTTACTTTTACTAAAACTTAAAGGGGTTTTCTCGCTACAAGGATTGCTTTTTATGTTAAAGATCTTGCAAAAACAAGTCACTTTGCAATATGTGTCCATTACCAGTGACCTACCTATTCCTAGATATCCCCTCTTTTATGGGCCGCATCATCTCCTCAGGTCGCTATAGCTACAGACCTGTTCAATCTCTCATGATAGGCTTCCAGCACTGGTTGCTATAGCTACAGAACTGGCTTCTACTGCAGCCTAGTAGAAGCCAGTAAACACGCCCCTGAATTCAAAATGAAGCCAAGAAAACAGGACTAAGGTAAGAGGAATCAATGTAGTGAGACAACCCCTTTAATTCTTCTTTACTGCATAGTAACTTTTCAGATAACACATCAAGGTGCAGTGTTAAAGGGTTGTTCCCATATCAATCATTTATGGCATATCAATAGGACGTGCCATAAATGTCTGGATATGAATCTCTCCTCTGAGACCCTGCACCCATCTTAAGAGGGGGCAGAATGGAGAGGAGGATGTACTTGCAAACTACTCTATATCAATGAAACTTCATTGCTCAGCTGTACATGGAACTTCCATAAAACAGATTGTAGAGTGCCACGCAAGCATGACGTCTTTCAGGGACACGTTTTTAAGATGGGTTGGGGCCCATACCTATCAGACATTTATGACATGTCATATTAATATGCCATCACTTTCCGAGACAGGAACACCACCTTAAACAGTCATGTAAGATTTGCGCTTCATAGAAGTCAGTAAAATTTTACCAGTTATTCATGGAGAAAAGACTGTTGCATAAATAAATTCTATGAAAGTAATGAAACACTGGGGCATATTTATCAATGCGATTGAAAACTTAGACTAGACAGTCTTAATGGCATGCCCCCTTTCTGCAAAGTCATACCCCTTTTGTCAGACGAGGCACAGAAGTGTCTAAAACAGGCCTGCACAACTTTACTGGATGTGAAGGCTAAAACGGCCATGGAACATCCCAAAACTGGGTGGTATCACCCATTTCGGGGTGGGTTTAGCACAATTCGTGCCTCTTTGGCAGAGTGTGAGTGGCCCGCATGCCATATGTTGTGCAGGCCTGGTCTGTACACTGTCCAAAATACACAATGAGGCATGTACACCAGTATTTTGTGTGGCATGCACTAGCCTTATTATGCCTCATACACACAGTTCCTGAACTTGTGCAGTCATTTTTACAAATTGTAATATTTTATGAGATACTATGTTTTCTTTAATTCTTTTTTTGTGCTGTGCTTAACAGCTTACTTCAGCTGCAGTGGAAACAAGATCTCGATAAAGGCTTAGACCTCATCAGCAAAGCGATCGAAATAGATAACAAATGTGACTTTGCCTACGAGACCAGGGGGACAATAGAAGTTCAAAGGTAAGGTTCAGCGCCGTGGAGTGTGGCTTTTGTTACTTTTAGATGAACAGTTTTATTGGCAACCATTGTGTTTCAGGGGGAATCTGGACAAAGCCATTGACATGTTCAATAAAGCCATCAACCTGGCAAAGTCTGAAATGGAAATGGCCCATCTGGACTCACTATGTGACGCCGCTTATGCCCAGACAGAGGTCGCCAGGAAATACGGCTTGAAGCCTCCAACACTGTAAATGGACTCCAAGCAATGAGCAAATGTGATAGTTACAAAATGTTGATCTTCTAAGACCAGTAATTTCTCCAAGGAGAGTTTTGCATCTAAAACAAAAAGTGGAATGACAGACCCTTGTTTTTCTGCTTGTGGTGTTGTCACTCATCCCTTCTGTTAGATGTTTTTGGTATTTCGGGA
Organism: Phyllomedusa bahiana; assembly: GCA_025379985.1. NCBI lineage: Eukaryota > Metazoa > Chordata > Amphibia > Anura > Hylidae > Phyllomedusa > Phyllomedusa bahiana. The sequence goes on along the minus strand of JAODAL010049488.1, from coordinate 7,649 downwards.
ATAGGGTGTCTGGGATGATTCCCTCTGTCGATGTCAAGGGGATAGACACCGCTGCATGAGAACAGGAGAACATGGTTTGCCATGCAAATAAAACTGCTGAGTTGAGTTCCTTTCTGTTTTGTCAAGGAATGGGTGGTTATTGTGTGAGCAATTTTTCTTAAATTTAATTTTTTAAATTTTTTTAAATTTTTCCCTTGGTCCCTTTTTTTACAGTTTTTTTTTTTTGGGATTCCCATTACTGTCATGTCCTGCTCCCTTGTACAAACTGACCCACACAAGACTAATTTCTTCATTTTTATTAGTAAAAACCAACAATTTATATTTTTTTTTTTTTAAGTTCCCTTGTCAGAAATAAATCCCTTTGAAAGCACAACCCTTACCCCAACTCTCCAGTTCAACGTGTTTTGGGGGTGGGTTTTTTAAACCATTCACAAATATTACCAGAAAAAAAAGAAAACAACCAGTATACATAAAAATGAGAAAAAAAAAAATTTTTTGGGCCATAAAGGGAACCAAGGGGTTTGTGTATTGGAAAATTCCCCAAAGCGCTGTGAAAGGAAATTTAATAAAATAAATTTGGTAAGGGAAAGGGGTGACACCCAGTTGCCCTAAGAGTGAAAACCCAAAGCGAAATTTCATTTTGGCTTGTTCAAAAACTGACGGGGACATACCCTACCACCAATGGAAATGGTGGTTGGCACAGTCCGATGAGGGTCGGTACAATCCCCGTTCTTTGGAAATATCTTCCATCATTTTTTGGGGTGAAAATGCATTAATGAAGTTTTCCACAGACTTTCCACAATTTTGGGTTTTTGGGATTGGGGGGTTTTTCTTAATGGGAACATTGTATTCAGAAATATTTTAAATCCAAAAGATCTGCCTAAGAGAAGTACCAACAATGCATACTAAAGTTCCCTTAGGAATGTTTAAAAAAAATAAATATAATATTTTATATATCTAAAAAATACGGGGGACCCCCCCTTTAAACATCTTTCCCAATTTGCAAAACGCCCCCTTTAGTTACAAACGGACTTAGGGGGCGGGGTGACATTAAAAACACTAAAGTCACGCCCCAAAAAAACCCAAGTGCCTCTTTGCCACAGCTGAACTTGAGATGGGAAGAACGTTAGGGAAAATTCTAAAAATGGGAAACCCCCCAGCAAAAAAAAATGAAAAAAAAAACTTTTCCCCCCCCCACAAACCAAAAACAAAAAAATGTTTTTGCGGGAATTTGCTTTTAAAATAAATCTTTTCGCCCTTAAAATACAAATTAAAATTTTAAAGAAAAAACCTTCGTCCCTACCCCGGAAAAATCCCTTTGTGTTTTGGTATTTAATGTATATATAATATATATAAAATTTATATTATATATAAAAAATATATATAATAAAATATATATATTTATTATAAAATTTATATATATTTTATTTAAATAATATATAAGTATGTGTGTATTTTTAAATAAAAAAAATTTTATTTTATGTGTGTATATTATATATAAAATATATGATGTGTGAAATTTATAAAATAATAAAATATGTATTGTTTATATGTAAAAAAAATTTTAAATTGATAAAGGAAAAAAAAATTATTTATAAGAATTAAATAAAAAGAATTTCAGTTAAATGTCCAAAAAAATTTTAATTTTTTAATGATAAAAAAGATTGTTTAAATTTAAAAAGAAATTTAATATAGAAATAATTAAATCGTGATCCCAAAAAAAAAGGAAATATAAAAAAATTTTTTAATATAAATTTTTAAATTTAAAAAAGGGTAAAATATTAAAATAAAAAAAAGAGGGAAAAATTAAAAATTTTAAATTTTAAAAATGAAATTAAATAAAAAATTATTTAAATTTTTAAAAAAATAAAACCCAAAATTAAACATTTTAAATTTACAGAAATAAATTTTTTTAAAATTTTAAAAATTTTGGTAATAGTACAAAATAGATTTTAAATTTTAAAAAAAAAATTATAAAAATAAAAATTTATAAGTTTTTTTTTATAATGAATAAAAAATTTTTTAAAAAAATATATTTAAAAATTATTTTTAATATAACAAATAAATAATATATTATAACACACACCCCACACACACCCAACCACACCCCCTCCCCCCCCCAAACTTATCCCCCCCAAATTTCCAAAAAAAAAAAAATCTGCTCTTTTCCAAAAAAAGTCCCCCAATTAAAAAATTGAAAAGCTCAGCCTCCCCAAACCCCCCTTCCCAATTTTGGAGCCCCAAACCCCGAAAAACCCAAAAACCAAACACGGGGTTTTAAAATGGCCAACCCCTTTGTAATTTCCCAAAAATTTTTATTTTTAACCCTTTCTAAAATTTGTTTAAAAAAAAGGTGCCGTTTTACGGGTATAAACCGGGAGGTTAAAATTTTGGTGCGTGACATTAATTCAATTGTCGGGTCTGCAATCGTTTCCGGGCCTTTCGTCCACAAAATAAATTTAAATTTCAAAAATTGGACCAATTGGTGCAGATAAATTCCCAAATTAAAACCCTACCCTAAGTCGGGAACCCAATTTTAAATTTTTTAATTCTTTGGAAAACCTGCAGTGCATCGGACCCATTTGAACATACTTTTAGACCCTGATCACATAAGTGCCATGGCTTCTGTTTATGATGAAGCTATGATTACCATACTGGATCCATGATATGGAGTAATTCGAAGAGATCACATTGATTTTAATTGGGTCTGTAGGAGATTCTTGTGTCTGCCAGCAAGAATACAAATGCAAACTGTGCAATTCTTGCCTTAAAAAGTTTCAGGAACCCTATTATGAACAGAACTTTACTGGAACTTCACACTGATGGTTTGTTTTGACATGGAGGCAGGGACATTGATCTCGACATTTAGCTTTACTAGAAATAGATCAGTTGGGTAATAAAACTGACTTTTAGCTACAGCCAAATTATTTGCATTCTGATGTACTAGTTAAACCTTACGTTGTTCTAGTGGCTATGGGAGACTAATGCAAAGTTGTCACCTTTTCAGAAGACTGGAGCTATTTGTGCAGTTTCTAAAGTTTGAGTCATTGACTATTTTTGTACAACGAGCAATGCAGGAATATTGTATATGGGTTGTGTTGGTAAAGTTTTCCATATAACAGCTTCTACATAACCCTATTTCTACATAGTCAGATGGTCATTATATGGGGTAAAGCACCAACGTGTGAGAATTCAGGAACTTGTTCATGTTAGCTATTGAAGGACTATCCTATGACCTCATGCTCTACTCTCAGTATGGCTGTCTAGCATGGGATCTTCTGATCTTTTTGTATTTTTGTCCCTGACCAGTAAAACATCTATGGCCTCATCCATCAGAACTATCTGAAAAAAGTTGTACATTGTTCTAGTCCCATACTGCCAGCTGCTCAATAAAGCCACCTTTTCTTTGAGACCGTTCCATGAGGCCTGTAGTCTTTACCTTCTTTAAATTAAAGGGCTTTTGACAAACTTTTTCATCGTTTACTGTAGCGCATTTATGGCTACAGATGAGATCTCAAGCTTGTAAATTTTAGCGTTTTATTTGCATGGCTTCTTAAAATGTTTGTCCTTTAAATTCTCCAAAAGACGCAGCAAAGCGAAGTCCCAACGTGTTTCCAGTCTGGGGATGTTTCCCGCTATTTGAAAGTGCACTAAAACAAATTTGTCTGTATTTCTTTTTTTGTAAATGACCTTTTCCCCCCTCCACCCAATAACGAAACAAAATCCATACCAATAAATATTACAACATAAGTGCTCGATGTGTATTGTGTTCTTTGGCTCAGGAACCTGCTGTTCCTTGTACAGAGAAAAACCAGACTGTGTATAGTGCAGTTTCCAAATATATTCAGCATTAGACCTTGCCTCCTTACCACACTTCCACTGTTAGAAAAAACAAATCTCTACAACTCTCATTATATAAATATGTGAACCTTCCAATTTTAGTTTAGTCTTTTCAACCACATTAGTCACAAATGGGTGTTTAGAATCAAGCAGCCAGCTATGCAATAAGATAGGTCATTTTGAACTCAGCAATTTAATTTGGTTATAGGGTTCTTAAATCAAAGTTCAGCAGCCTGTAAATTGAGAGCTCTAAATAACCTCCATAAAACTGTTAAATACACAGAGACACAAAACAACCACATGAAGCTAGGGTAAGTATAGTTCTACATCTGAAAGGGCTTGTCCTCCCCTTGTAACAAAACATCCCCCAATCAAAAAAAAAAAAAAAATCTGCAAAATCATTAAAGGGGTTTTGCCAGGATGTGCCTTATCGCTAAGAAGCAAATTAAAAAGCCTAGCTAAAAAGAGAGACAGACGCCCAAGCTGCTAAGGGGTGTTAAATTTCACTCAAAAAAACAAACTACAACTTTTGGAATCTATACAAAAGACAACACCTTTTTACAGCAGCTTGAAAGCTTCTTCATGTTCCCCGTCATGAAAACAGGGATTGCTCAGAAAAATCACATTACATAGTGGATTCTGTAACAAAACACAACAATTTTTACCCCCATCTTCAGCTCCCCCTCACAGAAAAAATGTTCTCTGCGCAAACGCACAGCTTTTCAGGGCGTATCTAGTGCAGGGGTTTTAAGTAACTAAGGGCAGGGAAGGCAGGTAGTCTCTGACTGCAATTTTTTTAAACGCTACACTCACCCCGGCCCTTTATTAGGTAACCATGCATAAGGGTTGGACCCCTTTTGCCTTTAAACGCCCAATTTTTCGTGGCTAGATTCAAAAAGGGGTTTTCAACGAGCTCAATTTGGGACCAAGGGCCCAAAAAAGTGCCAAAAAAATTTCCCCACACCATGACACCACCACCACCAGCCCGAAACCCTTGATCAAGGGAGGATGGATCCATGCTTTTCATGTTGTTGAAAACCAAATTCTGACCCTCCCCCAATGTGCAGCAGAAATCGGACCATCAACCCCGGGTACTTTTTCCCCAAACTTTACTGTCAAATTTCGTAGCTTGGCAAATTGGAGCCTTTTTTATTTTCCGTTCTTTTGCTGAAAGGAGTGGGCACCCCGGTGTGGTCTTCTGCTGCGTAGCCCTCGCCTCAAATTCGCCGTATGTGCGTTCAGAGAAAGCCCTTTTTGCCTACCTTGGTTTAACGGGGGGGCTATTTGAGTCATGTTCCTTTCTATCAGCTCAACCAGTTGCCCATTTCCTTTTACCTCTGGCTCAACAAGGCATTTCCGCCCACACGCCGCTCAAATGGATGTTTTTTTTTTTTGGACCATTCCTGAAACCCTGAGATGGTTTGGGGGTGAAAATCCCCCGGAGTTTGAGTTTTTTGAAATACCAGACCAGCCCTTCTGGGGACCAACAACCTGCACGTTCAAAAGGCATCAAATCACCTTTCTTCCCAATACTGACCGTTTAAAGAGGAGATTGTCTTGCCTTTCCCTACATTTAAAGCACTGGGGCCGCCATGTGAGGGGTGAAAAAAATTAAGTGTTAACGAGCAGTTGGACAGGTTCCCAAAAAAAGTCCCCGGGGGTGTAATTTAAAAATGATTAAATACCTATTTTGGAGGATCCCACATCAACATTCTCGGGAAAAACCCCTTTAATGGCTAAGTATCTATTCAGTACACAAAGGCACCACAAACAATAATACACAAAGGGCAAAAAGAGGGAAATGGTCTTTGTAACTTTGTACACACCCAAGTGACAAGCATAGATGGAAATGACAAACATAATTATGGTGCAAAATTAACTAGGCAGGTACTAGAAAATGAGAAGGGCATATAAAAGACCATGTAGTTGGGGAACACTGCTATAGACTATTAGTTTGGTTACCTTCATAAGGTTTTTGGTTTTTTGAAACCAAACCCCTGCTTTTCCTAAAAACATGCGGCACCATGTGCAGTGTTTCAACTTCGTGGTTGCTTGCTGGGAAAGGTAGCTGTCAACATATGGCGAAGTGCTTAACAACTTCCAGAATTTCTCCAGCAATGGTGATTGCTAAGGGCTCCATTACCTTGCCTGGGACTTCGTGACAGAGAAATTGGGTTTTCCCATTGTTAAGGGTCAGTCCTAAGCTTTTGTCAGTCTCGCAGAGTCAGCAAATATACAACAGTTATGTACATAATGGAGACGGATGACTTGTCTTGGGTTTGAGTTAATAAAGGTTGAACAGTTTTCCATCAAGCAGTGTTTCACCTCAATGTCATGGGGAGAGTGGTCCGAGTTCAGTAACAAAATCACTTGAAGGTAGATTGTGAAATGGGTTGATGGAATGTTCCAACCCTCTCTCCTTTCCTACTCTTTTTTCTCTCTTTCCTTCTCTCTCTCCTATACCACGCCATCCCTCAAAGTTAAGTGTGCAGAGAAGATTCAGTGTTGATAAGTGATGAGCGAACGGTAAAGAATTTAAAGTTGAATTTTGAGAAGTTCGATTCGAACTCTAAGGCTATGTTCACACGGCTTATTTTGGGGCGTTTTTCCCGCCCCGAATTCGCGCCGACGGGTGCAAAAAAGGGGCTAAAAAACTCCCAGTAAAATACGGAAAATGCACTTTTCTATAGAAACTATGTTATCTCCCTCCCTCCCGCCAAATTGCGAGCGTTGGAGAGAATGACTCTATTTACCCCACGGCGTATACCCCCAACACAGGGCGTAATTGAAGCCAAAATCCGCAATTAAGCCGTGTGAACAACCTAAGATCACAGAATAAAAATTCACAGGCTAAAAAAAATTAATTTTCCTTTTTAAAACCCCCTTAACACCCAGACTTTTCCAACTCCAGGTCTTTGGGGGTTCACGCACCCCGGACGATGGGAAAAAACCTAGGATCGGCGAACCAAAGCAAAATTCGGCGATCGGGGCCCGGGGGGTTTGCTTTTTTAGCGTGGGGGGGGGGGGGGGGCGTTTTAACCCCTTTTAAATTATCCGCACGATGGGGCGCAAAAAATAAAAGGGGAAACAGGGTGGAGATCGCTCCCCTGCGTCTCTTCGGGGGCAGCAGGCACGATCGGGCGATCCCTGCAGCTCCTGCCCAGCAAAAGCACAAGGCAGAGAGCCTTCCGGGTTTTCTGTGACGTCACATGCCCCCGGGCCCTTTTGGGCATGGCCCCCACGGTTGACAGTTTGTCATAGGAACCATCAGGCAACAACTGTGCCTATTCCTAGAAGAAATCTAAAGTCTCTCATCAAACCCCTATGGGGGAAAAGTAAAATAAAAAAAGGAAAAAGTGAAAAAAAGTAAAAAAAAAAAAAAAAAAAAAGTGAAAACAGAAAAAAACAAACACGAAAAATAAATAAAAAACGAAAACCCCCCCTTTTTTACCCTTTTCAAACGCCCTCCCCCAAAAAAACAAAAAAAGTACCCAAAATTTGGTTCGCCCCGTGCGTAAAAACCTGCCCTACAAATCGCATGTTTTTAAACCGTACGGGGAAAACCCCAAAAACAAAATAAAAAACAATCACAAATTAAGATTTTGTTCATCCCCACACATAAAATGGAATAAAAAGCGATCAAAAACTCCTAAAACGCCAAATTGTACCAATAAAACGTCGTTCACCCGCAAAAAAAGCCTTTTACGTTTGTATCGAAAAAAAAAAAAATGTATACCTCGAAATACATGCATGAATATTATTTTTCACCTAAAAAACCTTTCTTTTTTTTTTTTAAAGTGCCAACATAA
>JAODAL010049487.1:0-28148 GCA_025379985.1 Phyllomedusa bahiana | reverse complement strand
AATTTATATTAAATTTCAATAAAAATTTTCCAAAAAATCTCCCACATTAGCTAATTGTCTTTCAACTTGCATGATTCAACGGAATAAACCTGATAACAGGCTCTCATTTCATGGATAAGAGGTGTCTCTGATTGAAATACCATATATACTCGAGTATAAGCCGAGTTTCTCAGCAGAAAAAATGTGCTGAAAAAGCCCTTCTTGGCTTATACTCGAGTCACTGTCAGCGTCCAGGCGCTGCCATGGCCCAGCGCCAGCATGGATTCTTCAGCTATATGCGACTCCTCTGGGAGCACATACAGCTAAAATAAAGCTGTGGCTTCAGAACAACTCTGTGCCCATTCCTGACTGGCCCATCCAGAGCCCTGAACTAAACCCAATGGAGCATCTCTGGAGAGACTTGAAAATGGCTGTCCACCAACGTTCACCATCCAACCTGAGGTAACTGAAGAGGATCTGCAAGGAAGAATGGCAGAGGATCCCCAAATCCAGGTGTGAAAAACTTGTTGCATCATTCCCAAGAAGACTCATGGCTGTACTAGCTCAAAAGGTGCTTCTAATTAATACTGAGCAAAGAGTCTGAATACTTAAGACCATGTGATAGTTCTGTTTTTCTTGTTTAATAAATTTGAAAAAACATTGACATTTCTGTTTTTTTTTCCTTTCAAGATGGGGGGCAAAGTGTACATTAATGAGCAAAAAAAATGAACTTTTTTGATCTTACCAAATGGCTGCAATGAAACAAAGAGTGAAAAATGTAATGGGGTCTGAAAACTTTCCGTATCCACTGTATACCTGCTTATAATTACCTATTCCTGCCTTCACCTGCCTATAATTACCTATCCTGCTATGGTGGGCATATAATTGCCTATAATTACCTATTCCTGCCTATGGGGGACATATACCTCCCTAGAATTACCTATACTGCCTATGGGGGACATATACCTCCCAATACCTGCCTATGAGGGGACTTTTAACTGCCTATATCTGCCTATAATTGCCTATTCCTGCCTATCGGGGACATTAACTATATCTGCCTATGGGGGACATTGAACTGCCTATACCTGCCTCTACCTGCCTATATCTGCCTATGGGGGGACATATACCTGCCTTTACCCGCATATGGGGGACATTAAACATCCTCTACTTGCCTATACCTGCCTATGGGGGATATATACCTGCCTATTCCTGCCTATGGGGGACCTATACCTACCTATGTAATTTTATTGGTATCCATTTTTATTTTTGAAATGTACCAGTAGCCGCTGCATTTTCCACCTTAGGTTTATATTCCTAAGTTTTCCAAACTCATCAGCTGCTAACCTCTATCTCCTGACTGCCTGGATTTATGGGGGTGCACATTCCAAGCTGTATTTCATGTCGAGATTATAGTTTCTAAAAAAAACTGAAAATAAAGAGATTTGTTTTATTAGGAAGGTTTGGTGTCAGCACTTACTGTGATTGATTGTCTGAACATCGATGGAGAAAATCAGAGCTATCTGCAGATTTCCTCTATTACAATTCCATGTTCTAAACTTTATACACTACTCTTCACCATGCCAGCCAAGCCAATTTCACCTCCCCAACCTCCACATTAGCTAATAATCCACACTGACTTTTTGATACTTCCCTTTCTCAGGCACCAGTCACTAACATCTCTGCTGAAGACCTGGAAACCTACTTCAAAATTAAAATTGATAGTATTCAGCAAAATAGTATATCTCAGTCCTCAAGTAATATCCATTCTAGTGCCATAGGAACAAGAGGACAAGGTTGGGGTCTCCTCTGGGTGGCACACTCCTGGGGAGTGGTAAGTATCATTTTTTCTTTCAATCAGTTAGAGGGGCCTATATACCTACCTATATTCCTACAAGGGGCAGATATACATATGTATCTACAGAGGAACATATATTTGTCTATCTACTTACAGGGAGAAAATATGCCTAACTACCTACAGGTGACCTACATACTTACCTAATTAACTACCTGCAAGGGGGAATATATAACTACCTATCTACAGGGGGATGCATATCTACCTATCTGCCTACAGTGGAAACATATATCTACTTATCTACCTACATGGGGATGGGGGAATGTACCTGTCTATCAACCTGTAGGGGCATATATACCTACCAATCTAACTACTGGAGGGTAAAACTACTGATCTACTTACAGTTTGCATATATATCTACCTACTGGGTGGCAAATACTTACCTATTTACCTACAGTGGGCATATTTTTCTACCCAAATACACCTACCTATCTATCTACAGGAGGCATATACCTACCTATAGGGAGATTATATCCATATGTGTAGGTATTTATACCTACCTACTTAAATGGGATTCTATATACCTACCTACCTTCTCAAAGGCCTGTATTCCCTACTACCTAATGGGGGCTTATGTACCTGCCCAACTACTTATGTACCTGCCTTATTTGGGTGTCCCAACATAAAATGGGCTCCACCAATATGCCTAGTTATTATGCCTATATGCCTACTTATTTTAGGGGTGTACTTACTTATAACACAGGGACACAAGACAAGAGTAATGCTATGTGAACAAAAGGGAGCCCCATAGCCAGCTAGGGAAACTCTCACTGTTATAGGCTCAAGGGGGTTATTATTACCATTTAGGTACTATATATGGGAATTTTGTACAGAATTACAGAGTTGTACAGGTAATATGCTTATGTCTGACATTTGTCATTCACATTCCCTTGGAAGCGGTTACCATGGGGCATTGATGTTTTGGAGTCTTATTGTCTTAGGGGGATTTCACACTCTGCAGTTTTTGAAGAAACCCCAGTACAGCTGCTGAAGTGTCTATACTAGGAATGAAAATATAAAGGGAGGACTTATCCGTCTCCTTCCTGCTGGATCCCCTTCTGGCTTTGGCTCAAAAAACCTATGAGGATATTACAGAAACATCAGCATGGGGTGTCATCGAAATGTATGTTATGTATATGGTGTAAAAGAAAAATGTTTTACGTATAGTATATCCCAGTGACTATGGATTGTTTATGTATACCCCCCTCACCACACATCATTTATGTGTATTCCGCTGTCTACAAACTGGCTTATTTAAGTATCATTAAGTCCGGTCATAAACCACTCTCTGCCTCATTTATTGAGGGCGAGGGCGACAGGTTATCTCCAAACTGCAACTTTTGATGTGGGGCCTGAAGTCCATCCAACCCCATCATCCCCTACACCACATGACAATGGGTCAATCAAGGGACACATCACAATTAGATACTCCTTGCCCTTCTCTTCATCATCTAATCAATTAGTCAGGGACAACAAGTTACCCCAATGAATTAATGGGCAGCTCTGAAACCTGAACTGATTTTTCAGCTTATAAAAATATGATATATCCATAGCTTTGATATAATGTTTAACCCTGTAACTGCTGGAGAGCAGTGTTTTGATTAGAGTTTTATAACCCTGCAAGTGTATTTGAACAGCGTTTGTGGGTGACGGACTCCTTCCCTCTGATTTTGATTTTTGAGGAATGTGGTGGCGGCGTAAATTTTTGGGGTGCCTGAACTGTGTTGGGTGTGGTTTATGCTCAATTTGCCGAGTTTAGATGAGTGTAAATAAGTTTAGAGTAAAAAGAAATGAACCTCTTTACAGTGGCTCCCATGTCACGTGCCGGTAAGTGTGTACGTGACACGAGGGTCTTCTGCATTTCAGTAACTGGTTCCCAATATTTCTTGTAGACTTCTTCTCTTTCTCTGCGGCTCTTGTGCTAAAAGCTTCATGTAAAGAAACAGACGATGCTGCAACCTCTGCTCATAATCACTAAGTAACACTGCAGCTCCCATAGCGCACGACCATATAGTCAGGCGATCCGGACAAAGCATCTGCTACACATCAAGGCTTCCACTCTTTATTGGAACATGTCTGTACATTGGATTGCACAGGGTTTAGTTTTCATCTGATTGATTTTCCTTCTCCTGTAATCTTCACTTCACAGAATATTGATGTCTAAAGCTCCAGCATCAAATACGAGCTCCTCAGCAGTTACCCCATTTTTTTATTTTTACCGCCTTATCAGCTTTCTTCGTACTTTGGCTGTGGAAGAAAACACATTTATTTCACAATGTTTCCATTTCAATCCAGTATCCCTCTGGGTTATCATTATGTACTCGGCATCTCATAAATATGGACAGTGTTAACAAAATGAGAAATACAATCTCCTACAACACCATCATTTCTCCCATATAGAGAAAGCTCTAAAAAAAAAGTGAAAAGCATGATGGTGGAATTGCAGTTTTTTTTATCATCCCTCCCCCTCTTCCCTCGCCAAAAAAGGGATAGTAATAATGTAATCATAATTTTATTTATATCCAAAAATGATGACATTAAAATTTTAGCTCTTTCTACAAAAACAACCCTCATGCAGATGTGTGATAGGGGTTTTCTCGCTACAACGATCATATCTGTAATGATGGGGACAGTACAAATAAGCACTTTTGCAATTGGTTTGTATTACCTAAATCATTTAGTATGGTAGCTGTTCGCTAATCTGTGTGTTCTACATTTAAAACTGCAGCCTAGGGTCGGGCCATGCCCCCTGTGCTGTGATTGGCTGTTCTGTGCTGTCTGTGCTTACTCCCCCTGAACTGTATGAAGATGAAAGTGAAACTGGGACAGGCATGGCGCTGATGTGAAGGATCTGGGCAATGCTAGACTCACTCACATGTAATATACTCTGCTCCTCCACCCATATAACACACATATAATACACTCTGCTTCCCCCACCCATATAACACATATAATATACTTTACTCCCGCACCCATATAACACACATATAATACACTCAACCCCCCACCCATATAACACACTGCTCCCTCCACCCCTATAACACACATATAATACAGTCTGCTCCCCCACCCATATAACACACATATAATACACTCTGCTCCCACACCCATATAACACATGTAATACATTCTGCTCCCCTCACCCATATAACACACATATAATACACTCTGCTCCCACACCCATATAACACATGTAATACATTCTGCTCCCCTCACCCATATAACACACATATAATACACTCTGCTCCCACACCCATATAACACACATAAAATACACTCTGCTTCCCTCACCCATATAACACATGTAAAATAATATATAATATATTCTGTTAGACACAATGTATAACTGTTTACACCAATAAAGGTGTTCTGGTTACAAAGAGCTTGTGGAGCTTGGGAGGGAGGTGACAGCTCTGCAGATATGAGAACTGGAGAGCTGTGACATCCATTCCCTCCCACTTCTCACACACAACGAAGAGGACTTGGTAGGGAGCAGGAACAGGGAGGAGGTGTGATGATTTCACCAGTCTTCAGTGAGGGAAGACACGCCGACATGTAGGAAATACTGGCCCCTTTATTTGAAGCTGTAAGACAGAGAAACAGCTCATTTTCGGGCGAAACCCTTGTGGTAAAAAAAACCCTTTTTAAAGGGAAATTTTATCTCTTGAAAATACAGTGAAGGTAAAAGGAGAAAAAAAAGGGGGGCGCTTTTACTTTTGGAAAATTGGTTTTCATTGCGAAGTCAGGGCAGAAAAGGGAACTTTTTTTTTTTGTTTTTTTTTATGTTTTTAAATTTATCAGTAAAAAACAAAGTAAAAAACCCTTTTGGGTGAAAAAAAATTGGTACAAAAGTTTAAAGAAACCCAAAAAAATTGGAAAATTTAAAATTGCTAAAAATTTTTTACGGATGAAGCAAGTTTATCTTGACAGGGGTCATGTTGCCGAGCCCTTTTTTTAAAACTTTTGCACATCCGACCTACATATACTATTACTACTTATTTGTCAGTTTACTATATTTTGGTAAAGCTCAGTAAAAATTTTCAAATTTCCTTCAAAACCCCGTTCCCCATTAGGGCCACTTTTTCATGGTTTTAACAATAAAACCACACCTTTGTGCCCGATACAAAAAACCTTATACACCTTCCCGATAAAAAGGCAAATCAGCCCAAATTCAGACTTGGGCCCCCAAATGGGGTTTAAAAAATTTCTTCAGGGAAGGGCCAACTGAAAATTTTCAAAAGGGGGAAAAAAAAGATTGAAGGGGGCCCCCAAATAAGGAAAAAACAATGTGAAACCCCCACCATATTTTAGAATTTTGCCGGGATTTTGTAAAAATTGGGAAATGAATTTGCTTTTCCTCCTTCTATACCATTGTACTGATATTTTGGGGGGGGTTTGGGGTTGCAGTTTTTTCCATGCGGGCCTAAAACGATCCCCTCCCCCCCCCCCCCCCCCCGTACCCCACTCCCCGTCCCTAGTTTTCGGCGGGAAAGGGAACTATGCCCCCTTTTATCTGGGGTCACATCACGGATTCCCCCCATTAAGGGACAATGCCGGGATTTAAAAAAAGGGGGATGTATGAAACAAAATAAACCTTACACCAAAAAGACGGCCCTACATTACAACCTGACATGGGACCCATCATTTTTTTGGCCCCTGGGGCTTCTCCCTTTATATCTACCTGCCCCCAAAAGGATTCCAACTGACTATAACTTTTGCAAAATATAAACGGGGGCCCCTTTGCGGGTTTCCTTAAACTGGTGACCAACAGCAAATCCACAGAAACCCTTGGGACTCGCTGCAGACCTAGAGCCCCAAACGAAAACCGAAAAAAAAGGGGGAAAGAAAAACAATTACCTGAAAAAGGGAGGCACACCCGGGGAAATTCATTGAAGTATTCTTTTTCCTTTTTGTTCCACAAAAAAGGGAAGCTAGGGTCTGGGAACACTTTTTTTTCCCCCTCATATTTTTTTCCTTACAGTTGGGGGCGGGAAAGAAAAGGACATCACAGATTACACAGTACAATGAAATTCACTGACGGGTTTTATAAACAAACGAAAGAACTTTTTTTGAAAAACAAAAAAAAAATACAATTTCCCAGCATAAGATAAAACCCCAATAAGGAGTTTTTTTTTGGTTTTTGGGGGGGTTCACATCCCTGCAAGAAAACCCTCCAAAAAAAAACTCCCCCTGAAATCCAATAAAATTAACCCAAAGTTTGTAACAATAACAATACTGTAGGATTTTGCCAGGTTTAAACACCCCAAATTCTTTTTGGGAATTTTTTGGTCACTGTGGCCCTGCCAAAAGTCCCCCTTTAAAAGTGTGAATTAAACCAAAATTTCCCACAGTTATGAGCTCCGGGGAAAATTCCCCTTCCCCTCTTAGATCTGACGAACCCTATTTTTTTACCTTCTTCCCCAGGTATCCCCATCCCCCCTTTGTAAAGTTAATTTTTAACCTGCAACCCCCCCATCCCCCAATTTTAAATGTATGCTTCTCCTTCAAAAAAACTATTTCTCCCATCCTCCTTTTTAAAAGTATGCTTTTCCTTCTGACCAACAACTGCCCCCACCCCGTTAAAAAAAAAAAAAATGATGCTTTTTTCCTTTCCCTGCCCCAACTACTTCTCCTATCCTCCATTTGATGAATGTTTCCCTTCCCTTTAAATGGTATCTGTAGTATAGTCATAACTTCTATCACATTTGCCACCCTTCTCTACCCCAAATTCCCTCCCCTGGTGCAGGGGGCCAATTAAAACCTTGAATCTCTTTTCCTATTTTTCCCCCCCACTTCTGCTAAAAACCCTGGCTCAAACCCCTCCCTTTTCCCTTGTTCAAAAATCCTAAAGTTGCTTAGGGGGTAGTTAGTATAAATCAAGCACGCAGACAAAAGGGGGCCCCTTGCTAAAAGTTCCCTCTCAATTTGGAATTAAACCAGAATTCCCAACCAGGATTGAAAAAAGGTTTTGAAAAGGTAACAGCTACTTAATTTTTTCCCCTTTCACTTTTTTTTAAAACTGTCCTTACACTATTCTTTTCTTTTCCCCCCATTATCGCAAATCTCCCCTCTCCTTACACTTATTCCCTATCCCCAAACACCCTTCTGGGCAATGAGCTCTAGACCCACCCCCTGCTTTCTACCCCCCCACCGGTTTCTGCCACCCCCCCCTTTCCCCCACGGGTTTAAATTTTGCCCTCCCGAAACCCCAAAAAAACCCCCCGGGCCAAACTCAGTCTTTCCTTCCCACCTGCCCCCACCCTCTCCTTTTGTTTCTCCGGGCTTTTGGGGGAAAGTACCCCCTAACCCAGGGCCCCCCCCCCCCCAGCACTTCCCCCATTGCTCCCCCTTTTTCTAACAGATGCACCACAAACTAATTCTTTTAAAAAACCCTTTCAACCTGAAGCACACCCCTTTTTTTGACCCCTTTTCCTTCCCCCACCCCTTTCTTCCTGGAGCCCGGGAATGCGGGGCCCCTTGTATGTAAAAAACTTTCCACATAATGACAAATTTTCACCCAAAAAGAAATTTACTCTTCCTTGGTCGGACTGAAAAAAGGCTCACACCCCCCCTTACACAGCACCCCCCTCTGCTAAAACTTCCTTTTGGGGGCCCCAATTTAAACCAGGACCCGGGAAAACGGGCATGGCGGGGGTGTTGGCCTCCCCCTTTTCCCTGACACTTGTTCCTTTGTCCCCTCTTCACCCCTCTGCCTTCCCCTTTCACACTCTCCCCCTTTTGAGGAACCTGCTGCACCTAAACCCCCTCCAACCTTCAAGTAAAGTTTTTTCTACCAAACCCACCAGGCCCTGCAACTGCCTTCCTTGCCCAAATTTTGCTTACTGGTTTTGCTATTTTCTCTCTACTGACATCCCTACAAATCTTCATGGGAGTTTTTAACATCCCTATCGACCCCCCCCCACTCTGTTTCCCAACAAACTCCTTTCACTCTCCCCCTTCCCTCCGTAAAACTCTCACATTGGACCCCCGGGGACCATTTCAAAAGATGGACAAAAAAACACTGGACCTCATTTTCCCTTTTCCCCCCCTTTCTGCCCCTTATCTGACTTCCCCAACCCTCCCACCCCAAAATTTTGACCACAAACGGCCCCCCTTTTTCCCCACCATACCACCCCACCCCCCCTGATCCACGCCTGGGAAACCCCCCCAAACAGAAACCTACAAAATCTTAACCCCTTGCACTCTCCTGATTCCTTGCACCCCTCTCACAAAAACCCTCATTTAAAAGGCCCCCAACGCAGCCCCCCGCCTTTTACCCCCACACAATCCCCAAACACCAGCTTTTGACCGGGTTGCCCCCCGCTCCCCCACACAGCAAAACCTAAAAATTTAAACAGAAAACCCCTTTGGCATAAAGCCTCCACTAAACAATTTGATTCGAGTTTCCCAAAATTTGCCAAACGTCCCGGGAAAAAAAAAAACCCCCAAAACCGCTGACTTCCCCTTTCATAAAAAACAATCACTACAGAATTTTAAATCTCACTCATACAACCAAAACAATTTTTAAAACCAATCTCATATCCTCCCGCCCCTCACAACCCCCAGACAATTTTTTCAACCCCTTAAACTCTCTCCCCGTCCACCACACCGCCTCCCCCATCACTCCTTTCTGCAGATGACTTTGCCTTTTTATTCCCCTACACAAAATAAAACCCTTCATCAAAAAACATTTTCCGCCCCCAGCCCCCATAAACCCCCCCTTTATCCTCCCCTTTAATGCTCAAACCCCCTTATTTTTCTTCCCCACTGTTACTCACGACAACCTTTTCCCCCATTACTTCCAAAAACCAACCTTTACTTTCCTGTAATTTTTGACCCCCCTGCCATCCCCCCCTTATCCCCAAACCTTTGCGCTGTTACACCAAGCCCTTTACCCACCTTTTCAACCAAACGCTAACCCCCACTTTTCCCCCCTCTTTAAAAAAATGCTACTAACACCCCCCACCTTAAAAAAAAATTCCCTTACCCCCCCCGCCCGAACCCAACTATCGCCCTACCCACCCACTGCCCCTTTTGTTCCAAACCCCCCCCGAGCAGCACAAACCATCTTCAACAGTCCTCCCACCTCTCCTCAAACTCTCTCCACGACCCACTAAAATCTTGGTTTTTCCCACCCCAAACCCCTCCTTTCCGAAAACCCGGGCCCCAACCAAGGGGCAACAACCAAAAACCCACAACTGCCCCAAAACCTCATGCCACTACTCCCTGCTTCTCCTCCCCAGACCTGTCCCCTGCCTTTTACACTGTCGACCAAATCCTTTCCCGTTAAAAAATCCCCCTCCCCCTCGGGATCACGGAAATTGGCTCTTTCCTGGACCCCCTCGAACCCCTCGAACGGACTTCACGTCTCTCTTCTGGCTCCTCCTCCTTTCCCCCCCCACTCTTTTTTTGGGGTCCCCCCCGGGTCAACCCTTTTGGGTCACTACTTTTTTCTCTCTCTACACTCTAGGCCTCAGTCAGCTCATAGCTTCACACGGCTTTCAATACCACCTATATGCGGACGACACAAATCTCTACATCTCCGGCCCAGATGTCATCTCTCTTCTCTCCCGGATCCCAGACTGCCTATTGTCCATATCCTCCTTCTTCTCCTCCCTCTCCTCAAACTAAATGTGGAGAAAACTGAACTCATCATCTTCCCACCCTCCCACTCTATCCCTCCACCTGATCCCTCCATATCAGTCAACGGCTATACACTCTCACCTGTTGCGCAGGTCTGCTGCCTTGGGATAATCTTCGACTCCACTCTGTCCTTCAAACCACACATCCAAGCCCTTACTTCTGCCTGCCGCCTCCACCTGAAAAATGTCTCTTGCATCCGCTCATTCCTCAACTTTGACTCTACAAAAATGCTAGTCATGCCCTTGTAATCTCTCGCCTTGACTACTGCAACATAATTCTCTGCGGCCTCCTGTCTAGCACACTTGCTTCCCTTCAAGCCATCCTCAACTCTGCTGCCCGTCTCATCCACCTCTCTCCTCGCTACACCTCTGCCTCTCCCCTCTGCCAATACCAATGCCTACCCATTGCTCAGTGAGTTAATTTCAAGTTACTAACCATGACCTACAAGGCTCTCTATAACCTCTCTCCTCCATACATCTGTGCCTTAATCTCCAGATATCTTCCCGCTCGCAATCTCCGCTCCTCACAGGACCTCCTTCTCTGCTCTCCTCTTATCAGCTCCTCATATAACCGTCTCCAAGACTTCTCCCGTGCTTCCCCTACACTCTGGAACTCACTGCCCCAACACCTCAGACTCTACCGCACATTCCCCCAGGTTCAAAAGCAACCTGAAAACCCACCTCTTCAGGACTGCCTATAACCTACACTAACCTAGCAGCCACTGCGCTACCCCAAAAACACATCTGCTCCTCACCATCTGTCTCTCTCCTCCTCCACTGTAGATTGTAAGCCCTCGTGGGCAGAGCCCTCACTCCCTCATGCCAGTCATAAGTCTGTCACTGTTATCATTGTACTTGTGTGTACAGCATCCTGGAATCAATGGCGCTTTAAAATAAATAATAATAATAATTTGGAGCAATTCTGGGTCAGATTCGGTGCAAATTTCATGTCAAAAAGGCTTTCCAGATTTACAGTGTGAATCTGATCCTGGTTGATTATCATATTCCCCTTTATTAGTCGAGCGGAAAGCTGCTGCTAAAAATGTCTCCTACTCTGGAGGAACGAGCTTCACATAATACTGCACTTTTACCTGCAGCAGGAGCTTCCCCCCATGTTTAACAGCGATCTCAGCTCCCAGACCCTTTTTGAGAATAATCACCGTGGCTCCCAGGAAAGAGAAAGGTTTTGTTTGGATTTTTTTTCCAATTTCCTTATTGGTATGAAAATAAAGAGAATACAGACGTGCGTTCACTTAGTGTAGTGCGGCCTGCACCACTCTCTGTATAGTATATACCAGAGTAAGTGGTGAAAGACAGCCAAAAGTTCAGTGATTTTACACCAATACACGCCAGAGGGATTAAAAAATATAAAAAATAAATAGATTTAGTAACAACTGAACTAATGTCCACTAAGGTTATTTTAGACAACATGCGTGAAAAATAGTAATAATGCAAACCTGGAAGAATTACAAAGGGAAGTTTTATTTATATATTCAACAACATGTTTCGTCCAGCGTGGGGACTGGCCCACCGGGAGATTGAAAATCCCCCGGGTAGCCCCCAGACCAACACACGTAAAACCCGTGGGCTATATTAAAATAATTTCCCGGGGCACTGTTTAGGGGGAGGGGACCTCTGGTAAAAGAGGGGGGGCCCCTCTTCGCTTCATACAGTGCAAATTTTAACGACCCCCCCTCTTGCGTCTGTGGGTGGGGCAAATTTTTTAAACTTTTAACCCCCCCCCCAGGGCGGGGGTTCAAAGATTTAAATTTTCCCCCCCCAGCAGAAAGAGCAGGCTCGGTTTTTCATGTTCACAACGGCGATGGAGATGCAAGTGAAAATTTATTTAGTGCTGCTGTAAAGCGCAGTGCTGGCCCCCTCCCTCCCCCCGCAAGTCCCACTCCCCCTTTTAGAGCAGTACCCCCTCCATGAGCGCTTCTATCTGCTAAGGGGGGGGGGGGGGGCCCCCTTGGGATAAGTAAATGTGTGCGTTGTGTACACTATATATATTAAATAATGGTTTTTATATAATATAAATATAATAATATAATATTTAAAAATAATATAAATTATAAATATTTTTAATAAAATTTTTTATTATATGTGTATATATATACCTGCACCTGCTTGAGGGGCCCTCAGTTGGGTGTGTGTATATGTATGTATGTGCACAGTGTACGATTGGCCCGCCAAAGGATTTGTGAATCCTCCAGTAGGCCCCGGTTCCGACACGACAGGGCCTACCGTGGTCCCATAATTCTGAGCCAGCTGTGCGGTCAAGGAGAAACAGCGGCACAATGAGGTAACTATTACACATGCCTTCCCCCGCCCACACAGCGTCATCGGGGGTGCGGCCAGGAGCTCCCGGGGAGTATTATTGTTTTTTTTTTTTAAAGGCAGTTACCCGCCTGAGGGGACAAATCTAATTAAAAACCTGGCTGTGTGGGCCTTTTTATCTAATACACCCGTTGGACCTTATCATTTATATTCCTGCCAGGGGAACTATATATATCTAAAATTTCCGCCGTGGGGACCTATATCAATCTTTAAAAGCCCGCCCTTAGGGGACATATCTATCTATAAACCTCCTGTGGGGAGCTGTATTATCTATTTTACCGCCTGAGGGGACGTAACTATCCCTTTTTAAACCCGCCGGGAGAGCGTAAAATCTATATAACCCGCCCGTGGGGAGCTGTATCTATCTAATACCGCCTGAGGGGACTATATCTATCTATAACCTGCCTGGGGGACCAATCTGTATATTTTATATAAATCTGCCCGGGGGATATATATCATACACCCGTTGAGGCCCTATATCTATCTAATACCTGCCTGTGGGGAGCGTATCTATCTATATACCCCCTTGGGGAGCTTATTTATATATACCTGCCGAGGGGATTATATTATACTTTTCCCTGAGAGGCCCATATAAAATTTAAAACCCTGCCTGGGGGGCCCTTTTTATTGTCTATAACCTCCTGGGGGCCCCTTTCCTATCAAAAACCTGCCTTGGGGCCCCATATTTTTATCTAACACCTCCCTTTGGGGGCCCCCTATATCATCTAAAACCCTGCTTTTTTGGGGGGGGATCTATCTAATCCTTTCGGGGGGGTCAAAAATCTATATATCTGCCTGAGAGGAGCTATATCTATCTAAATTCCGCCTTGGGGGCTGTATCTATCTATATACCTGTCTGAGGGGTCATAAATCTATATACCTGCCTGAGGGGAGTTATATCTATCTATATACCTGCCTGTGGGGAGCTGTATCTATCCATATACCTGACTGAGGGGAGCTATATCTATATACCTGCCTATGGGGAGCTATATCTATCTATATACCTGCCTGTGGGGACCTGTATCTATCTATATACCTGCCTGTGGGGACATATATTCATATACCTGCCTGACTTATGCGGACCTATATATAACTGTCTGACTGAGGGGAGATATTTATATACCTACCTGAGGAGACCTATAGAGCTTCCTATCTGATGAGGTAATCTACCTTACTGAGGGGACTTATATACCTATAAGTAGGGAGTTGCTGGAAAAGTGAGGATTCTAACATATTTGTGTCCAAATCTGCAGGGATGAATGTTGGCCGGATGAAGTCAGCATGAAGGTTTGGACCGGATGGAGAAGAAAAGGGAACGTGAACGACTCATCGGAGAAACGTCACCTGTGAGTCACTAAATGTACCTGAACTGTAACCACCTATATGTGTGCAAAGTGTAATGGTTTATATTTAGTAATGGTGTAGTGGTAGTATTCAGTCAGTATGTGATGGTGATGTGTGGCGGTATTATTCAGTCATTACGTGGTGGTGATATGTGATGGTATTATTCAGTCATGTGGTGGTGATATGTGGCGGCATTATTCAGTCACTATATGGTGGTGATATGTGGTGGCATTATTCAGTCACTATGTGGTGGTGATATGTGGCGGCATTATTCAGTCACTATGTGGTTGTGATATGTGTCGGTATTATTCAGTCACTATGTGGTGGCATTGTTCAGTCACTATGTGGTGGGGATATGTGGCGGCATTATTCAGTCACTATATGGTGATGATATGTGGTGCTATTATTCAGTCACTATTGGGTGGTGATATGTAGTCATATTGTGGTATATTATTCAGTCACTTTGTGGTGGTGATATGTGGTCATATTGTGGTGTATTATTCAGTCACTATTGGGTGGTGATATGTAGTCATATTGTGGTGTATTATTCAGACACTATGTGGTGGTGATATGTGGCGGCATTATTCAGTCACTATTTGGTGGTGATATGTGGCGGCATTATTCAGTCACTATGTGGTGGCATTATTCAGTCACTATGTGGTTGTGATATGTGGCGGTATTATTCAGTCACTATTGGGTGGTGATATGTAGTCATATTGTGGTATATTATTCAGTCACTTTGTGGTGGTGATATGGGGTCATATTGTGGAGTATTATTCAGACACTATGTGGTGGTGATATGTGGTGGCATTATTCAGTCACTATGTGGTGGCATTATTCAGTCACTATATGGTGGTGATATGTGGTGGCATTATTCAGTCACTTTGTGGTGGTGATATGTGGTGGCATTATTCAGTCACTATATGGTGTTGATATGTGGTGCTATTATTCAGTCACTATTGGGTGGTGATATGTGGTCATGATGTTGCAGTATTTGGTCTTATTATGATTATAGGTAATTTTTGCTTTGAGATTCTGGTTTTATGTAGCGGTGTTATTTGATAACTGTACGTCCATTATATAGTGGTTTTATACTCAGTATTTGTGTTATAGCTTTTGATATATTTTTATTTATATGAAATGTATCATCCGGGCTCCTAGAGGCACGTACATCTGTATGTTCATGCGGCATCTTGTTTCCATGTGAACATACACTTTTTGATGCATGTCTGGGTCCGTCTGAACGGATCCAGACAAGCATCTAACATTAGCAGTGTGTTTAAGTCTGCTGACATTGCATCGCATCTGTCGGGTCCGTATTTCGGATCCACTCCAAGAATTACATGTCGTTTCATGATCCGAAAGATGGACCCGACAGACATGATGCAAACACGCAGCGTAGATCACTCATGTGAACGCCAAGGCGTGTCTCGCATTGCCGGCAGTGTTAAACACACTGCTAATTGTTAGATGCGTATCTGGATCCATTCAGACACAGAAACGCATCTAAAAAGCGTATATTCACACAGACATATGTTTACCACCTGCTGCAATTAGGTGAGACTCCAAAGCCCTAGCGCTCCATCTTGATTACAGATTAGTGTGATGTTGTCCTCACATTGGTCTGTATAAGTTGGCGCGAGACCGGGCAGGACAATGTACAGGTAGGTGGTTTCGTCTGTGGCAGACTTCCTCAGGTTTGACATAAACTATACAAATGTAAAAAGGCTTAAACAGACAATTCACAAATCTGAAATTTGTGTCACCTGACACAAATGTTTTGGTCATTTAAATCCCCAAGGATAAAAAAGACTTTATAAACAACATAAAAACTGTATAAAAAGAATAGAATAATAAAAAAACAAAACATTTTACATTTAACAGTTTACAACATTCTAAAAAAAGGATCTAAAAACATATAAAGAAATTATCCTGTGATGTTAAAACCACCACTAGGGGAGACATGTATGAAACTAGGTGCATTGAAGTTCATTTTCTCATCTATTTTTCAGTGTCAAATGCACCTGAATGTACAAAAGTGTTTTTTGTGCGATTATAAATGGCGTCTAAAGTTCATCGCTCCTCACCTGTGTGTTTGGCGCATTATGGAATTTAGGCGCATTAGTAATACACCAAACATGTATAAAGGCTATAGATGGGCTGGAACTAAGAGAAAAATCATTAGAATAGCATGTCAGTGAATAGAAACTATGGGACTGATCCTGCTTGGTGGAACCACAGGTCCCAGCAATTTAAAAACTGAACAACATCAGTGGGTGATTTAATGTAAAATAAATTTTAGATTCTATTAATTTTAAAAAATATTTTGTAGGAGATATTTTTATATTTTTGGGATATTATATATTTTTATATTAATTTTATCTGATAACATTTTTTATTAAATTTAAAGAGGACCTATCACCTCCATGGAAACACTTCCCTAAATATGCTTCATTAGGGAAAGCAAAGCATTTCACCTGCAATTCAGTTTTTAAAAAAAGTGCTGGCCCTTTAAGACAGCTCTGAAGTCGGGCACATGACAGCTTGATGGATCACTATGTGACAGCTGTTTTGCTCCTGAGCTGGAAGAGTCCATTGTGCAGGGGGGAGCCAGGTAGTCTGCATCATGTGCACACTGATTTTCTCTTGGCTGCTATGTCTGTGCTGGATATAACACTAACAGCAGTGTAATGTAGCTGCCTATAAACCCTGTCACGCTATGTGATCAGAGTGCTGTGCCTATTGTACTGTGTGTAGCAGCTATGTCCTCAGCTCCCCCTGCACAGGTGGTATAGCTCAACAGAGAGAATCCCTGCTACATAAAGAGCTCTACTAAGAAAGTGAAACTAAGATTTGTTTCCCTCTAATAATGACATGAGCCCTCTGCATTGCTAATGACGTATTGGAAAAAAGTCTTAGAATTTCATCTACTATTATATTTTGTGTGTTTGTGTGGAGGTGATAGGTACTCTTTAAATACTTTAATTTTATATAGTTTGATAATTATCAGAAATTACTTTTTATTATTGTACTGGTGTAATTTGAGATATAAGGGATATTTTTTGCCCTAATGGCAAATCCAGCTCCACTTCGACTCCTCAGGCTCAGGCAGATCACATTGAGATAGGTCTGCCTGTACGAGCAGCAATGCGCCTAGTTTTGCTGAACCAGATTCATATACTGTATGTGTCTAATATTTCGAGTGTGGTGCGACGCCCCAAAAATGCCCCCTCATGTTAGGCGCTTTAAAAAGCGCTGAGTCTTACGAACAATGCTCCTAACACATTCGTTTGGTGCATTAGATATCGTAATCACCTCACTTTGACGCATTTTATGCCAGAAAAGCATGTAAAACCCAATTACACATGGGTGTCAATATATAGAAGGACTATTAACTCCTTATTCCCCAAATGTACCTTGTTTCGCTCAATATAGTTTGTCCTTATTTTACCCCTATTTTATTATTAACAGGAATAAAATCTTAGAAGAAACTAACGATGGATTATTATTATTATTTGTTATTATTATTATTATTATTATTATTATTATTATTATTATTCAACTTTTTTTAGGTTATAAAAGTTTTTTTTTTTTCCGCTACTATCGGGTGGTTGTTAATGAATAATGTATAATATATAATATATTTTCTATGATGACTATATATAGTGGTCGTTTTAACATCGCAGGATAATTTATTTATATACTATTTTACCTTTTGCCTTCTAAGAGGAGAGTTGCTGCTGTATCTGTATTTCTTCTTCTTTTTTTTTTGGTAACATCCCCATGAGTTCCATGTTTGACAATGCTGTCCAGTGCACAACCTGTGCAATGTATGCCATCCTTGAGCAACAGTTCGAGGGGGCATACTGCTGTGCAAGATGTGTGCACACTGCACATTTAGAAGCCCGGATCCTGGATCTAAATGAGCAAATGGCGACACTGAGATCCATTGCCAACTTGGAAGCGAGTTTACTGCTCACTGAGCAATCACTCGCAGATGTAGATGCGGAGGAGGGTGGTAGCATGGAGGTGCAGGAACATAAGGCAGCTAGCTGGGTAACAGTTAGAAAGAAGGGTAGAGGGAAGAGTGTCAGGGAGGCTAGTCCTGAACTGGCACACCCCAACAAATTTGCAAGATTGGCAGATGAGGGAGATGGCGGCTCAGAAATAGCATTGCTGCAGCAAGACACTACCCCTGTCTGCTCTAGTAAGATGGGGAATAGGAGTGCAGAGCAGGCTAGACGGGTGCTAGTAGTTGGGGACTCCATAATTAGGGGCACAGACAGGGCAATCTGCCACAAAGACCGGGATCGTCGAACAGTATGTTGTTTACCTGGGGCCCGGGTTCGACATATCGTGGATCGGGCTGACAGATTGCTGGGTGGGGCTGGTGAGAATCCAGCTGTCATGGTCCACATTGGCACCAATGAAAAAAGTTAGAGGTAGGTGGAGTGTCCTTAAAAATAATTTCAGGGACTTAGGCAAAAAGCTCAAGGCAAGGACCTCCAGGGTAATATTTTCAGAAATATTACCTGTTCCACGGGCCACACCAGAGAGGCAGAGGGAGATTAGAGAGGTGAATAAGTGGCTCAAAAATTGGTGTAGGAAAGAGGGATTTGGGTTTTTGGAGAACTGGGCTGACTTCTGTCTTGGCTACAGACTCTATGCTAGGGATGGGCTGCACCTAAATGGGGAGGGTGCAGCTGTATTGGGGGACAAAATGGCTAGGAAGCTGGAGGAATATTTAAACTAGTGACTTTGGGGGAGGGTAACTACACATATAGTGTGCAAGTGACCATAATATAATAAACGTCCATTTATCCTTCAATAGAGCTTTTTGTCATGGAGCCACAAAAACACTGAATTTGAGGAAAGCTAATTTTACCCTGCTTAGAGAGGCACTAAAATGTATTGACTGGGACAAGGTGTTTAAAAATAGCAGAACAAAAAACAAACAGGAGATCTTTAAAAACATCTTAGGCGCCCACTGTGAGAGGTACATACCATATGGTAAAAAAATAATTAGAAACAGGAAAAACCCAATTTGGATCAACAGAGATGTAAAAGAGGCAATAAAAAACAAAAAGAAAGCATTTCAGCTACTAAAACAGGAGGGCAGTGAAGAGGTGCTAAGAAGATATAGGGAAGAAAATAAAGTGTGTAAATAAAGATGAAGGCAGCAAAGTTGGAGACAGAAAGACGTATTGCAATAGAAAGTAAAACTAACCCCAAAATATTTTTTAACTATATAAATAGTAAAAAGATTAAAAACGAAAATGTTGGCCCTTTAAAAAGTACAGAGGGAGACACAGTAGAGGGCGATGAGAAAAAAGCAAACCTATTAAACAATTCTTCTCCACTGTATTTACAGAGTAGGATGAGCTTCCTGTTGATGAGCAAAGGGAGGAGGTAAATTCCAACTTAAATGTTTCTTGTCTAACCCAGGAAGAAGTGCAGCTCCGCCTTAGGAAGATTAAAATAGACAAATCCCCAGGCCCTGATGGTATACACCCGCGTGTCCTAAGGGAGTTAAGTAATGTGTTAGATAGGCCCCTATTTTTAATATTTATGGACTGTATACTAACGGGGTATGTCCCAAAGGATTAGCGCATAGCAAATGTGGTGCCAATATTCAAAAAGGGGTCAAAAAGTGATCCTGGAAACTATAGGCCGGTAAGCTTAACCTCTGTTGTGGGTAAAATGTTTAAAGGTTTTCTAAGAGATGCTATCCTGGAGTATCTCACTGAAAATAAATGTATAACGCCGTTCCAGTATGGGTTTATGAAGGATCGGTCCTGTCAGACTAATCTCATCAGCTTCTATGAGGAGGTTAGTTCCAGACTGGATCGGGGTGAGGCACTGGGTGTCATATATTTGGATTTTTCTAAAGCATTTGATACTGTTCCACATAAAAGGTTGGTAAGTAAAATGAGAATGCTTGGACTGGGGGAAAATGTGTGCAAGTGGGTAAGCAACTGGCTCACTGATAGAAAACAAAGGGTGGTAATTAACGGTGCATACTCAGACTGGATCCCTGTTACTAGTGGGGTACCACAGGGCTCAGTATTGGGCCCTATCTTCTTTAATATTTTCATAAATGATCTTACACAGGGATTGCACAGTAGAATATCGATCTTTGCAGATGATACTAAGTTCTGTAAAGGAATCCACACAATGGAGGATAATGTGTTATTACAAAGGGATCTGGATAGGTTGGAGGCCTGGGCAGAGAAGTGGCAGATGAGGTTTAACACTGATAAATGCAAGTTTATGCACATGGGGAGGAAAAATACATTACATGATTACATGTTAAATGGAAAAACACTGGGTAAAAGTGACATGGAGAAGGACTTGGGAATCCTAGTGGACAGTAAACTTAACTGTAGCAGCCAGTGTCAGGCAGCAGCTGCCAAGGCTAATAGGATCATGGGGTGTATTAAAAGTGGCATGGATGCAGATGATGGGAACATTATTCTCCTATTATATAAGTCACTGGTTAGACCACACATGGAATATTGTGTACAGTTTATGGGCACCAGTGCACAGGAAAGACATTGTTTGAGCTTGAACAGGTACAAAGGCGGGCAACAAAAATAATTACAGTCCTGGGTGGACTGCAATATCCAGAAAGATTAGCAAGGTTAGGGTTAATTAGTTTAGAGAAAAGATGGCTTCGTGGGGACATAATAAATATGTTTAAATGTATTAAGGGCCAAAATAGAGATCTTGCTAAAGATTTATTTATACCCAGGACTGTATCTATAACAAGGGGGCATCCTTTACGTCTTGAGGAAAGAAAGTTTCTACATAAACATAGAAAGGGATTCTTTACTGTTAGAGCGGTGAGACTGTGGAACTCTCTGCCAAAGGAAATTGTCATGGTGAATTCACTAACAGAGTTCAAAAAGGGTTTGGATGCATTTCTGGAGAGTGATAGCATAACAAGTTATAGTGACTAGGATTCCGAAGAAAGGGCTGGATACATTTCTAGATGTAATATAACAAGTTATAGTGACTAGGATTCTAGAGGGGGGTCGTTGATCCAGGGATTTATTCCGATTGCCAGATTGGAGTCAGGAAGGATTTTTTTCCCTAACATAAGGTCAATTGGCTTCTACCTCATGGGGGATTTTGCCTTCCTCTGGATCAACACTTAAACACTATAGTATCACTTTAATAAATGGGCTGAACTGGATGGAGGTATGTCTTTTTTCGGCCTGACAAACTATTTAACTATATTAGATACATTGCTTTTAGAATATTGTAAACTGTTATAAAATGTTTTGGGATTGGTTTTATATTATTCTATTTATACAGTTTTTATGTTGTTTATAAAGTCTTTTTTATCATTGGGGGTTTAAATGACCAAGACAGTCTCATTATTGTCAGGTGACACTAATTTCAGATTTGTGAATTGTCTGTTTAAACCCTTGTATATTTGTATATTTTATGTCAAACCTAAGGAAGTCTGCCACAGACGAAACCATATATAAATAAAACTTCACTTTATAATTCTTCCAGGTCATCTAAAATAGCCTTAGGACATGTCCCCACAGCACAGGTTTGCGGCCGGTTTTTCAGACCGTTTGTGGTTTTGCAGACCGTCTGAAAAACCAGCCGCAAACGAGCATAACGGGCTCCTATGGAAAACCCGTGCAGCAGTCCCCCGCGGCCATGGGGATGGTACACAAACCAACCAGTATTTGTCCATTGCCATGTAAACGGGCCCTTGGTGGACATTAGTTCAGTTGTTACTGAATCTATTTATTCTTACATTCCTTATTAGATACCATTGTCATGGGGTCAGATTCCCATTTAAAAAAAAACAGCAAAATCATGCCTACCTCAATTACAGCTTCTGCTTCATAAATCGGCCACAATGCTACAAAAGCAATGAAACAATATTATAAAATAGATTGTACATTATATATCAAGTGCTATAGGAGAGATTTTAAACAGATGTTTGATATTTTAACATATATTATCTTTCTGACAATTTCCCTTTGAATAAAAACCCTAGTAAAGGAAAAGCATTCAGCGCTGCAGTGTTTGTCTCTCTGCTTCCATCATTGCTCCGGCAGAGAAAGTGTTATACCCGATGCTGCAGGTTGGATCCAATGTGAACATTTACTTGTAGACTAGGACCCTGCATTATCCCCATAGGGAGACCAGGATCCCCACATGGAGCATCGTGGGTAATTTATGATATCTTTTGATATGATTTTATGATATTCTCCAGTGCTACCTTCACTATCAGAGACCGATTAGAAAAGAAGAGCCTGGCCTTGGATAAGGCTGAGCTGCAATACCAAACACAGACAATGGTAATGATGGCGCTATTGCTGGAAATAAAGCAGATACTTTTTCCCTAATCCTGGCCATTCTCTGTAGACTGTGATCACTGGTGTAATTCTATACATGGGATATACATGAAAACTGCAGGAATTACAAGTGGTAATATTTGCAATGGAAACATTCACAATAGTTCACATTATAACCTGCATTGTGTGTATTTCTGGTGTGTTACATAAAAGTGACTTGTATTGTATACATGCATTTTATGAGAACTAGGATGTGGATTAGCCTCATTCAATGCAGCAAAATCCACATAAAATTTAAATATATGCAGCAAAAATCCAGGAGTATGCCAGGTATTGCTAGATTTCCGCTGCATATTTTTTGGTCAGGAAGTTTTACCGAATAAAATATATATTGTATATCCTCTACAATGAGATCTATCTATACGCTGGAGGCTCCTCACAGTTATACTTGGCAATGAAGGAGCAACATAGCAATGAGACCGAATATAATGTAAGACCCCAATCATTCAGCTAAATCGTCTCTCTGTGTTATCTCCTCTTGGTGAGAACATTACCTGCTGCCAGTATACAGAGGAGCAAGGTGGAGGAGATCAGAGTCTTCATGGATTCTTCTCTTGCTGCTTACAACCTGTCTGCTCAGCGCTGTGTTCAGGATAGGGTTTGGGTTAGGTACCTGCCGCTGTCAGAGATATTAAATTAGCCCAAACCTGTGATACTACAAGATAAGAAAATTTTCCCACAGTATGCCGGATCATTGCAGAGCCTCCAACAGATCACAAGGCAACAGCTCTTTACTTAACCCTGCTGCAGCCTGTTTTTGTAGAGTTTGTTTTTTCCTTTTTTTTCCATCTCCATAGACATATGACAGCTTTTATTTTGATAGACAAGATGGACTTTCTAAGGATGTCATTGACAGTACCATGAAAAGAGAGAGAAAAAAGAAGACACTGAGAGAGACACGTGTGCTTCCTAGTGCGCTATGTACTGATGAAGTTTTCGCTCACCTTATGGATTTGTGCTTCTGGTCAGCACAGCTCACCCTAAAGCTTCTCTTGGATCACTGAGAAAGACAAACACAGGTTGCAGCTTGTTTCCCACGCCAAAACACCGCGTTCCACATGGAGTAAGGTAGATAAATCTTTAAAACCGAGATGGATTCATGTAAAACAATTCCATGTATGTAGCACACAAAATCAGACTTGCTTGATTTGGATTTCAAGCACAAACCCTCGTAGTATAGTAAAATAGTTTTATCAGCACTGAACTATGCGTTTCATGCAAAAACACTTTCTCATGTTCAACACGTTACAACATTGGCAAAACTACAATTAAAAAGATGTCAAATCACCTGACAAATACATCTAATTAGCAAATATCTATTAAGATTTCCTTAAAATAAATTAAGAAAAGTACAGTTTAAAAATTTACATACACATCGAGTAATAAATTATGAAAGTTCCTTCATTTAAAATCAAATTAATTAATTCTAATAGTTTTTTCCGTGATAATTTTGACATGTAATATTCCAAACTAGCCACTAGATGTCACCATTTGAGGCCAGATTCCCTTATTCTTTTATTCAGTATTTTGGAAATATACAACACCGTTCAAAAGTTTGAGGTCACCCAGGCAATTATGAGTTTTCCCTGAGAACTCATACTTTTATTTCTCAAATGAGTTGCAAAGTGAATAGCAGTATTCTAGCATTGCAGACCTTTGGCATTCTAGCTGTTAATTTGCTGAGGTAATCTGGAAAAATTTCAACCCATGCTTCCAGAAGTCCTTCCCACAAGTTGGATTGGCTTGATGGGCACTTTTTGCGAACCATACGGTCAAGCTGCTCCCACAACAGCTCAATGGGGTTGAGATCTGGTGACTGCACTGGCCACTCCATTACAGATAGAATACCAGCTGCCTGCTTCTTCCCTAAATAGTCCTTGCATAATTTCGAGGTGGCTCTGGGTCATTGTCCTGTTGCAGGATGAAATTGTCTCCAATCAAGCGCCCTCCACAGGGTATGGCATGGCGGTGCAAAATGGAGTGATAGCCTTCCTTATTCAAAATCCCTTTTACCTTGTACAAGTCTCCCACTTTACAAGCACCAAAGCAATCCCAGACCATCATATGACCTCCACCATGCTTGACAGATGGCGTCAGGCACTCTTCCAGCATTTTTTCAGTTGTTCTGGATCTCTCAAATGTTCTTCTGTGTGATCCAAAAACCTCAAACTTCGATTCGTCCATAATACTTTTTCCAATCTTCCTTTGTCCAATGTCTGTGTTCTTTAGCCCATATTAATCTTTTCCTTTTAGCCAGTCTCAGATATGGCTTTGCTTTGCCACTCTGCCCTGAAGGCCAGCATCCCGGAGTCGCCTCTTCACTGTAGACGTTGACAAAGGCATTTTGCGGGTACTATTTAATGAAGCTGCCAGTTGAGGACCTGTGAGGCATTGATTTATCAAACTAGAGACTCTAATGTACTTGTCTCTTTGCTCAGTTGTGCAGCGGGGCCTCCCACTTGTCTTTCTACTCTGGTTAGAGCCTGTTTGTGCTCTCCTCTGAAGGGAGTAGTACACACTACTGTAGGAAATCTTCAGTTTCTTGGCAATTTCTCGCATGGAATAGCCTTCATCTCTCAGAACAAGAATAGACTGTCAAGTTTCACATGAAAGTTCTCTTTTTCTGGCCATTTTGCGAGTTTAATCGAACCAACAAATGTAATGCTCCAGATTCTCAGCTTGCTCAAAGGAAGGTCAGTTTTGTGTCTTCTCTAATCTGCAAAACTGTGCTAACATACTTGCACAAGGGTGTTCAAAATATCCAATAGCTTTCTTACACAGTTATCAAACACAATGTACCATTTGAACACTGGAGTGATGGTTGTTGGAAATGGGCCTCTATACACCTATGTAGATACTGCATTAACAACCAGACGTTTGCAGCTAGACTAGTCACTTTCCACATTAACAATCTATAGAGTGGATTTCTGATTCAGTTAATGTTAGCTTCATTGAAAAAAAATTTCTAAGTGACCCCAAACTTTTGAACAGTAGTGTATGTATATAAAATTAACCTACCCTTAAAATTATAGACTGTTCATGTCTTTGTCTTTGGGCAAACTTACACACTCAGCAAGGGATTAAATAATTATTTCCTTCACTGTATGTATATATAGTCAGCTTCTTCTTATTTATTTGTTTTCAGATTTTTATTTTTAATATCTTTCTGTTATTCGGCTGCTGAAAACTGAAAATATATATTATTTTATGGTTCCATTTTAACGGAAACCGAAATGGTTCAGTACATAGTTCCACAGATTATTAGACAGAACTACAATTATGTTAGCTACAAAACAGAAAATAATTAGCTTTTCATTAGAGAACACTTAAATCTAACCAAATTCATTCAATTGAGTAAAGTTGTAGTCACTCTTTTCAAGAAAATAAAGAGATAAAAAGTAAATATATAGGGCGACATGTATGAACGTTAGTGTTGACCGACCAGTTCTAAATCGCTTTAAGGCAGTGTAGAACGCGCCAGAATGTATGAAGCTGTTCTTCTGCAGGTCATATGTACAGGGCAGTGTAGAGCCAATACGACAAGTCTGGCTCAGGCACCACCTTTACCCTGGTCTGTTCTTCTGCAGGTTATACATACAGGCAGTGTCGGACTGGGGGGTCTGGGGCCCACAGGGGAAATGATCTCGGGGGCCCACCCTAATGTCATAGTTGCCAACTTTTGAAAATGAAAAAGCAGGAGTATTTAGTGGGCGGACACGCCCATCTTGTCGGTATGCCATGCCCCTTCAAAAAGCCACACCCACTCCACCTAACTGCATAACGGCTTTGGAAGAAAGCCAGGTAGATGCCCTTATAGCCAGTAGTAACCCCCCAAACCAGGTAGTGCCCCTTACAGGCCGGTAGATGCCCCTTGTAGCCAAGTAGATGCCCCCTCTGTAGCCAGGTAGAGCCAAATTTGTAGCCAGGTAGATGCCCCCATTGTTAGCCAGGTAGGTGCCCCCATTGTTAGACAGGTAGGTGCCCCCATTGTTAGCCAGGTAGGTCCCCCCATTGTTAGCCAGGTAGTGCCCCCATTTTTAGCCAGGTAGTGCCCCCATCGTTAGCCAGGTAGTGCCCCCTTTGGGTTTTGCCAGGAGTGCCCCCATTTGGTTGCCGGTAGTCCCCCATGGTTGCTAGGATGCCCCCCTTTGGTTGCTGGGGTAGTGCCCCCATTGGCCGGGGTAGTGCCCCCATTGTTGCCAGAAGTGCCCCCATTGTTTGCCGGTAGATTCCCCTCTTTTTCCGGGTAGTGCCCCCACGTTACCAGGTTTAGTGCCCCCATCTTTTAGCCAGGTATGCCCCCATCTTTTTAGCCGGGTATGCCCCCATCTTAGCCAGGTAGGCCCCCTCTGTGACCGGGTATCCCCCCCATCTGTTAGCCGGTATCCCCCCCCATCTTTTACCAGGTATGCCCCCATCTTAGCCAGGAAGTGTCCCCTCTTTTTTTTGCCGGGTAGTGCCCCCCACTTTTTACCGGTAGTGCCCCCTTTGTTGCCAGGTGATGCCCCCATTGTTGCCAGGTAGTTGCCCTCTTGTTACCCGGGGTAGACCCCCCCCCAAAGCTAATAAAAAAAAAATAATAAAATCCACTTACCTCACCGGGGCTCCTGCAGCGCGGCCGCCTCTCCCCATCTCTTCACGGCGCAGGGGAAGTGAGAGCAGCCGCGCGTCCCCCCTGCACCCCGCGCGTCACTTCCCCCGCGCCGCTGACCTTATTGGGGCGCACACACCGCGCCGTAAAACAGGGGAGGGGGAGGGACGACCCCCTCCTGCCCCCTCCCCGCACAGTGAGACCGGGGCGGGGAGGGGGCCGCTGCGGCCCTTTTCACCCGCCGTAGGAGCGGTCCGACGGCAAAGTACGCACCAGCGTACTTTTGCGCCGCGGAAATTTAAAGGACCCCCCCGCCTGCGGGCGGGGGGGGGGGAATGTCAACTCCCCCCGGAGGGGGGGAGGGCCCCCCAAAAGCGGGACCCCCCCCGGCCCCAAAAAGGGGAGGTTGGCAGTATCCTAATGTACAAAAAAAATTTTACCCCCCTCAGCAAAATGCGCCCATTTTTACCACATAATAAGTGTGCAAAACAGAACTGTACTGTTAGTAAAAATTTAATTAAAAATTTGCAGTCTAAACATATATAGACCAGGCTAATAGCTCCATCCATACCCCCACCCCCCACATACAATATCCCCCTCCACCCACATACAATATCCCCCTCCACCCCCATACAATATCCCCCTACCCCCATACAAATCTCCCCCCCACCCACATACAAATCCCCCTCCACCCACATAAAATTCCCCCCACCACCCACATCAATTCTCCCTCCACCCACAAACAATACCCCCCCTCCACCCACTAAAAATTTTCCCCCACCACCCACAAACAAATCCCCCTCCACCCCATACAAAATCCCCCTCCCCCCCAACCCAATATCCCCCCCCCCCCACTACACTATCCCCCACCACCCACATACAATACCCCCTCCACCCAAATACAATATCCCCCTCCACCCACATAAAATATCCCCCTCCACCCACCTAAAATTTCCCCCCTCCCCACTTAAAATTCCCCCTCCACCCACATACAATGTCCCCCCCCACCCACAACAATATCC
>JAODAL010049486.1:0-28148 GCA_025379985.1 Phyllomedusa bahiana | reverse complement strand
TTATTGCTTGCTTTTATAAAAATTTTTTTGGGGGCATTCACTTTTGTGTGTTTTAAAAATTCTCTTTTGTGTGTTTTAGTCCCTTCCCACCACATGGTTAGAATTTTTGGCTTTTAATTTTTTCCTCCCCACCTTCCAAGAGCCATAACTTTTTTTATTTTTTCAATAAAATACATACAACAAAAAGGGAGTATTTTTTTGGGGGGGAAGGGGGAAATTTAAAAATTTTTAAAGAACATTGACCGCCCTACTGAAAACCCGGGGAAAAAAGGAAAAAAACAAGTTTGCCATTTTTGTTGGGGGTAAATTATGTTATATTTTTTTATTTTGGTTTTATGGACCCTAACCCAATATTTTTAACTTTTTAAATTTTTTTTTTTAAAACGGAAAAAGGGGTGAAAGGAATTTTATGATAATAATATAATATGTATGGAAATATTAGTATTGTTTATTGGTGATATATATATTAAAAATATATATATAAAATATTTTTTTTTTTTTTTTATATATATTTTTAAAATTCTGACTTTTAAAACTTGGGATCCCCCTGATCTTACCACTGGGGGGACACTTGTACACCTTCTGCATTAATAGAAAAAGCAGAAGGGTATCCCAAAAAGTAACAGAACGCAACAAGGGGCTATAGAAGCCTTTATTAGGCTTCCAGCTGCCATGGTAGTTCGTTGTTGTGTTTGCCATACAGAGCTTGACCCCTGGGGCTGAAAACGCTGCCCTTCTTTTGTAGGTTACCAGTTTCCTGTTTATCGTTACTTGCGATCATCTCCCCGCGACCATCGTGAACACTACTGTAACCCAATTTTTTACCAAATCCTACATCCTGGGGTGGCCATCTGTTTTAAAAGGCTCACGCAGTTCCTGTTCTCCGTTCCAGCACCCCGTCCCCGCCTCACTTGGGTACCCCCCACGAGGGTTTCCATCTGCGCCCCCGGTGGGCTCAGAAGATCTGCCATACCCGGGCGTTTCTAGCTACTTCGGTTAGAAAACGTGACAGTCTAAACTGACCATGGATCCCGCCGAGGTGACCCTGTAGTACCCCCCGGGTCTGGGCCTGCCCGAGCTTTTGCCCCTGGGCCCGGTCCCAACCCGAGTTCCTGAAACCCCCCTGGTCGTGGGCCGCCCCGACTTCTGTACCCGCCTGGCTCATGGTCCTGCCCAAAATTCCCGTACCGTTTTGCTTGTTTTCCACCCGAGTTCCCCTCCCCGTTTTTTCTTTGCCCCTTGTTCCTCCCCCGCACCTCCCTTTTCTAGGTTTTTCCAAAAACTAGCTATCTCGAGGGTTTTAGGGGGGGCTTGAGGGGAGGGGATTTACGTTTTACGCCCCGGCCCGCCTTGGACCTTGCCGTGTTCTCCTCCCCTTTTCTCTGCTCAGCTCCGTTTTGGGGGCATGCGGGAAAATTTCCCATTTGTATATTTGCCATCCTAGTTCCTGTCTTTGTTGGTGTGAGTGCTTGTACTTTGTACTCTCCAACCCTCGCTCCTGCTTCCTGGGGTCCTGTACGCGCACTGCGCCTCCTAGGGAGCGCATACGGCAGCTTCCTGCCCTTTACTGGGTCAGTGTCTCAATTGCCTTCCTCTTGACCTGTGACCCCTGGCTATAAGAGGAACTTCCTGTCCTTGCTTCAGTTACAGTTCATTGTTCAGTGTTTATTCATCAGAGCTCCTGGCTTCTGCTATTCAGGTCTTAACCTCTGGGATGTCTGGTTCAGTTCCTGCAGTCCATCAGCACTCATGACCACCCTGCTGTCGTTTCTGCTGTCCTTGCACCTGTCCTGTTACCTGCTGTATTTCTGTCGTTGGACCTGTCCTGTACCTGCTGTATTCTGCCTTTGCACGTGTCCAGTTACTTGCTGTAATTCTGTTGAGGGCATACGTTTACCTGCTGTTACCTGTCGCTGTACCGGTCTGCCACCACCTGGGACCTGAAGTCTTCCTGCAGCTATGTACCAATGATCGACGTATCAGTGCCTATTGACATCACCGGAGCGTGACACAAGTTTTAACCCTTAGAGCTTTGTAGTCTTGTGTACTACAGATTTTAAACCTCCTGCACTCATATAATATGCCAATCACAACCTGACCAAGAACTATGAGTGTGAAGCTGGCTGTGGCTCTGTGAAACAGCATGGTGAGAAAACCCATTTAAGGTTTGAGGGATAATGTCTTGTGTTTTTGATTGATTTCCTCATGCTCCCTTTCTTTTACGTCATGCAAAAACAAGATAGAGCATAGTGCCTGTAGAACAAATTGCCTCTGTTCTGGAACTTAGTTTCATAGTCATTTTTATTTGGCATCTATACAGCAACACATACTTGTACTAGTATATACACTCACCGGCCACTTTATTAGGTACACCATGCTAGTAACGGGTTGGACCCCCTTTTGCCTTCAGAACTGCCTCAATTCTTCGTGGCATAGATTCCACAAGGTTTTTGCAACGATGCTAAATTTGGGTACCAAGGGGCCAAAGAGTGCCAAAAAAAATATTCCCCACACCATGACACCACCACCACCAGCCTGAACCGTTGATACAAGGCAGGATGGATCCATGCTTTCATGTTGTTGACGCCAAATTCTGACCCTACCATCCGAATGTCGCAGCAGAAATTGAGACTCATCAGACCAGGCAACTTTTTTCCAATCTTCTACTGTCCAATTTCGATGAGCTTGGGCAAATTGGAGCCTCAGTTTCCTGTTCTTAGCTGAAAGAAGTGGCACCCGGTGTGGTCTTTCTGCTGCTGTAAGCCCATCTGCCTCAAACTTTTGCCGTACTGTGCGTTCAGAGTGCCTTCTGCCTACCTTGGTTGTAACGGGTGGCTATTTGGGGTCACTGTTGCCTTTCTATCAGCTCGAACCAGTCTGCCCATTCTCCTTTGACCTCTGGCAAACAACAAGGCATTTCGCCCCCAGGACTGGCCGCTCACTGGATGTTTTTTCTTTTTCGGACCCTTCTCTGTAAACCCTAGAGATGGTTGTGCGTGAAATCCAGGAGATCAGCAGTTTCTGAAATACTCAGACCAGCCCCCTTTTGGCACCAACAACCATGCCCCCATTCAAAGCATCAAATCACCTTTTTCCCATTCTGATGCTCCGGTTTGAACTGCAGGGGATTGTCTTGACCATGTCTACATTTCCTAAATGCACTGAGTTGCCGCCATGTGATTGGGTGATTAGAAATTTTAAGTGTTAACGAGCAGTTGGACAGGTGTACCTAATAAAGTGGCCGGTGAGTGTACTATACTTTATTTATTTGAGATTAGTTAGGTAGCCCCAGTATAAGCTGCAGGCAACATGAGTCACTTCTAAAACCTTAAAAATCCTCCTGGAAAAGCACAAAGTGCTTTTACATTCCAGGCTTGTGATGGACAATAACACGTGAACAATCGTTTTGTGGGTCTACAGCCATTCACTATATGATTATCTGCCTGCCTATCACTAAGAGCTTTGTACTTGTTTTATAAAACTCTCTATAGCATCAATATACCATTTATTTTCCTGCCCGGGATTAGGTAAATGCTGAGTGCAGATACTGCGTAAATTATGTCCACACATTTTCCTGCCAATCAAAGCACTTTTTATAATCAATTTTCCTTTTCTATTACATGTCATATATTAAAGAAATACAAAGACAGCATAGAATAGCATCAATTTTCGTTTACTTTGTCCACATGCTTTTTGCTTGCTGTATTGTGAAATTAGCAGCTTCCTATTTGAGGCATTTGAATGCGGCTGACTGTGGTTTCCAGCTGGCAGACAAAGGCTTCATGGCATGCTCATATAGGCTGTGTGTCACGTTTGCTCCTGCAAATGATTTAGGTGGTGCTTCCTACAGCCATTAGTTGCCCAATGCAGTATTACATTTGGAGCTATGAAAAGGATGTGTCTGCAAATGGGGCAATTTACCTTGCTCATTGTGCCATTTCATTTTGCCAGGTGGTGTAAACAGCAGCTCCAGTGATCAAACAACGACTTACATAAATTTATCATTGATTTTACAAGAAACATTATGGATCATGGTTTCAGTAAATTATTCTAACTGTATTTATGCCAGCAAAATTATTTTCAGTGCGGGATTTATGGGAAGCTGTTGATGCCAATTAGCTATGAATTCTGTGTTATGGCGTTTTAATGTTACTTTATTTTGAATTTAGATATGCTATAGCAGAGCATACTTGTGGATAAGAGGTCAGTCTTTATGTTGCTTCTTTTATCTAAGTGTTTGTGTGTAATGTTATAGCTAGAGATGGGCGAATCGATTCTAACGAAGTGGAATTCGTTTAGAATTTCAGGAAAACTTCGGTTCGGAACGAAATCGAAGTTTGGGGTACTTCGCGTGAACGAAGTATGCTTTTGATTGATAAAATGGCTGCGAGCACATGGCACTACATGGGGCAAAGCACTTTTGGGAGGAAGAAGGGCATAGCCTGCATGCATGTGCAGAGGTGAACCCAATCAGAGACCGGCGGGATTCTGTGACGTCCCCGCACTATATAAGCCCGGGCGACGCCGGGAGCTCACACTCCTCTCACTGTGCTCATCAGGGAAGGTGCTGCCGCGGCTGATAGCTCTTACTGAAGAATTGATTTTATACAGCGATTTTTGTGGGGTGTCTCAGCTTGTCTCAGAGACTGTTCTCTTTCTAATTTTTTGGGGTATTGGATCTGAAATCCAGTGTGCGTCCACTGCAGCTGCATATACATTCAATATCCAAGTGGGATCTAAGCCAGTTCCTGTTGTA
Source organism: Phyllomedusa bahiana (assembly GCA_025379985.1). NCBI lineage: Eukaryota > Metazoa > Chordata > Amphibia > Anura > Hylidae > Phyllomedusa > Phyllomedusa bahiana. The sequence continues at coordinate 23,392 of JAODAL010049486.1, read as the reverse complement.
TTCTTTAAAGAAACAGCGTTTTTACAATACAAATACCACTTCATTTTTGGCTGCTCAATTCTATTGCGCAATTTACATCCAGGGGTTAATTAACGTTTTTTTTGCTGGTGTGCTAAACAAAAATAAACCTTTCTTTTTCAACGCCAAAATAATATACATTTTTCCTGTAGCCAAATTCATGTCCGAAGGTTAATTAAGCCTATTTGTGCTTTTACTTTTAGTAAAAGCACAGTGTTTTTAAACGGCACATACAAGTAAATTTTTCCTGGCCATTTGTGGAGCGCAATTTATATCCAAGGGTTACCCAAGCTTGTTACTGGGTTCATTTGGAGTCAAAAAACAGGGTGTATATGTGTCATATACAGATATCATCATCAAACAGTGTCTGTACATTTGAGAACAAACAGTATGTCGGACAGGAGGTGGCAGCTCTGCATCTGCGAGTGGCAGTGGCACAAACATTTCCCGGAACAGGCCCAGGTTTGCAGCACAGCAAGGGGACGTCGCAGCAGGGGTCACTCGGTGAGGCCACAACTGCCGCTGTCAACTATCGGCCGAGTGGTGTTGCGCAACCCAAGGGTTCTTGATTGGTTGACTAGGTCATCCTCTTCCTCCCAGATGACATCTGACAACCCCAGGCAAGAGTCGGTGGGAACCTCAGACACAACCCTGAGTTGGCATGGCCCGGGAGCGGTCAGCGGGGCCCTCACCTGTCCTCAGCCCCCCTCTGGTCCCATCCGGTTCCCTCAGGCCAGGAATCTACTATGTGGTCTGGGCTTCAGCGCCATATATAGCGAGGATGAACAATTTGAAGAAGGGGAGTCAGCAGCTACTTGGCAGCGAAGAAATGGGGCCAATATCCCCTGCTTCTTTCAGTAGGTGGCAAAGTATAGATGTGGAGAGTGGCATGGGAGGTCATGTTGTGAGGGTCAGCCTCTGCATACCAAGACCGGTGATGAGGACAGCAGTGACGATGAAACACAAATAGATGATGATGTAGCCGACCGCACTTGGGAGCCCGGGGGAGGCAAGGGCTTCTCATCGTCAGGAGATGAGGGCGTCAGCTTGCGCGTCAGGAAGCAGCGCAGCCAGCAAGTGGGTCGTGTGGGCCGTGAGTCAGCAGGATAGCAGCAGTGTGAGGTCGGGAGCCAAGCGGCCATGGGGTAAAAAACCCGTTCGCAGGTTTCCCAAAAAAAGTAGCGGCACAGGGGCTCAGCGAGGCAGCGGCGGCAGTAGTCACTCAGTGCGGAGCGTTGGCGGTAAAATCCGATACTCGGCGGTGGGGCAGTTTTTTGCTAAAACCGGAGGAGCCGATATGGGATATTTTAGAATCGGGGCAGAAAGTGAAAGCGTGGCCAGGGAGCAAACGTTGGGCCCCCACGGCCCTGCGGGTAACACATGCAGGTCCCCAACCCGGGGCCTGGGAAAAAACGTGGCTAGATGTGGTGGCCCATCCTCCGCCCCCAGCAACAGCAGCAGCGCAGCCCCCAGTGGCAGATGCCATTGCAGAGAAAGGCCCCACCACCTTGCAGAAGTGTTTCTTTTTGGGGACATCATCTTTTTGGCCCAGATGCCCCTGCTCTCGCTACCCCCATGGCGCCAGCAGTGTTCAGGGGCGTTGCAAAGAGAACAGATGCGTCCAAACCATCCAAAGGTGCAGCAGCTGACCGGTCCTGTCCAAGTTGTTGGTATTCAGTCCCCCCCTTTCCCAAATGGTGGACTTGCCCCGTTAGAGAACTAAGGGGTTGTGCCGACCCCGAGATGGGAGTTCCAAGCCGTAATTTCTTTTCAAAAGGCAGTACCGCATTTCATAATTTTAGAACAGAGGTGGGTCAGCCCTTGAGCTTTTCGGTTTGTTCCAAGGTGCACGGAAGCGCGGAGTCGGGAGCTGAAAACTAGGTCAGGGCCAGTCATTCCTTAGGGCCACGGGGTGAATTGCTTCCGCCCAGGCACACCAACAACTTGGACAGGAGACGCCGCTTTCTCCCCCAGTTGTCAAACTGGGGCTCCTGCGCCAAATTCCCGCTCCCCCTCCTCCCCCCACCACCATCTCAAAATCCAAATACTGCTCCATCTACCCATGTGTAGGGCACAGCGGGTCCGCATTTACACCTGGTTGCCTGGCGAACGAAGTCACACGGGAGAACTGCTCGCGTCATGAGCAGAAATCGTTTTGTGGTTTCTCCACGCCCCAAAGCAAATCGGAAACATGGTGATGGACAATGGGGAACATGGTGTCCCCCGCTGACCGGGAGGGAGGGGCCCTGCGCCCCGCATGGCAAAGTGTTCAAATTGGGGTTTTGAAAGGTTTTGAAGTCTTCCACGATCTTTAGAAAAATTCTGAAAAAGGCCAGGAAACTGTGCTGCACTTTATCCATTCGTACAAACCGGAACACCCCCCTGAGTTGCGCGGCGAACGGCCCCCCCCCCAAACACCTCTGTATGCGAGTTTCCACCCGCTGGAATTCGAGCGTGCACATGTTGGCCCGACTGTATGAACAGAAAAAGGCCCATTAAGATTTTTTGATGATCCAGGCAGACAGAAGTACTCCCTGGTAATTTGATGTCACCCCAGTGGCGCTCATGGTGAACCTGCCGTTTGTTGAGGCCATTCGAGGAGGTGACGTTATTTATCAGTCGCCAGGACTACGGGATGAATAACATCATTCCAATGCTTCATGTCCTGGAACAGATGCTGAAAAATCTGTCTGGGCAGGGGACTGGAGACGTGGCCACATGAGTCCAGTGGGGACTGAACTGGAGGAGGAGGAGGACATTGGAGCACAAGTATTGTCGGGTGAAATGAGTGGATTTTCTACCCAGGTGACAAGAGAGGAGGAGCAGGAGCAGGCTGGATGAGGTGGATGGAGATGAGGAAGAGAGGCAGATGACCCCCAAGCCCCCGTGGCAGTATACAGTGGAAATGGAGGCAGGGAGCCCTCGGAGTCACTTGTGCAGATGGCCCGTAGCATGCTTATTTGCCTGGTAGTGACAGCCGAATAGTCACCACCCGGAGGGGGGATGACTTCTGGCTCTCCACCCTATTGGACCCTCGCTACCGGTCCAAAATGGGAGCCTTTTTCCCAGCTATTGAGAGGGAAGACAAACTCAAATACTATGTGGAAATCCTCCGTAATTCAGTTGGCGTGCCTATGTGCGGCATCGCCCCTCTTCTGAAGGTCTGACCGGGGGCTTCCTCAGCGCTCACGTACTACTGCCACGGTGTGGGGGAAGGTGGGGGGGGTAGGAGCATTTACCAACTCCATCAGTAGAAACCTAAGTCTGGAGTCACTGATGAGCAGCTTCCTTCCCCGCCTAGTGAGGAGGGCAGTCGCCAGCAGCAGCAGGACCTGGAGCAGTCCTGAACCAACAGGTTGTGGCCTACTTGGACAGCAACTCTGCCACTCAGTTAGAAGATCCGCTGGACTACTGGGCAGCCAAAACTGGATGTGTGGCCGAACTTGCCGAGTTTGCAGTGGAGAAGCTGTCCTGCCCAGCCAGTAGTGTGGCATCAGAGCGGGGTGTTTAGTGCGACGGGGGCCATCGTTACCCCAAGGAGAACCCGCTTGTCCACGGGAAATGTGGAACGAATGACCTTTGTCAAGATGAATCAGGCGTGGAACGGCCAGGATTTTCACCACCAATGCCTTAGGCGTCAGTCTGGGTTCAAACTACCTGCCTCAGCCACTATTCTGAGCCGCCACCCGCCTGATGCCACAATTGCTGCCAGTTTCTCCAAACTGCCTACCACCATCTTTACCAGGGGGCTGGTATTGCCACCCCCCTCAACACTTTGTCATTGTGCCACTCTATGACCTCATGCTGCTGCTGCTGCTGTTGTTGTTGCCGTGACATTTTCCCCACTGTGTCATTGTGCCACTGGGCTGACCTCATGCTGCTGCTGTGGCTGCTGCCATGTCCTCCACACTGTGTCATTGTGCACTGCCTGACCTCATGCTGCTGCCGCGTGTGACCCCCACTCTCAGTCATTGTGCCACTCTTTGGCTTCCCCCTGTTTTGCCCCTCCCGAATGTCATTGTGCCCCTGCCTGATCTCATGCTGCTGCTGTCGTGACCTCCAAACTGTGTGATTGTGCCACTCTGTGGCCTAATACTGTTTTGCCGCCTCCAGAATGTCATTGTGCCACTGCCTGAACTCAAACTGCGGCCGACGGGACCTCCAGACTGAGTGATTGTGCCACTCTGTGGCCTAATACTGTTTAGCCGCCTCTAGAATGTCATTGTGCCACTGCTGATTCATACGGCTGCCGCGGTGACCTCCTGACTGTGTGATTGTGCCACTCTGTGGCCTAATACTGTTTAGCCGCCTCCAGAATGTCATTGTGCCACTGCCTGATTCATACTGCTTTCCGCCGTGACCTCCACACTGTATCATTGTGCCACTTTTGTGGCACAATACTGGTTTGCCGCCTCCAGAATGTCATTGTGCCCCTGCCTGATCTCATGCTGCTGCTGTTCGTGACCTCCACACTGTATTCATTGTGCCACTCTTTGGCCTAATACTGTTTTGCCGCCTCCAGAATGTCATTATGCCACTGCCTGACCCCCATACTGCTGCCGCCGTGACCTCGCTCTCAGTCATTGTGCCACTCTGTGGCTTCCTCGTGTTTTGCCACCTCCAGAATGTCATTGGCCACTGTCTGACCTATGCTGCTGTGGCTGCCGCCGTTACCTCCACACTCTGTCACTAATGTTGCCACCTGAGCTCTCAGCTTGTTTTTTTCCAGCTTTCGCTGGCATGACTTTATCAGGCTACATTCCCGCTTGAGTTTTTTGGTCAGTTTTGCCTTCTTAAGTGCCCAGGGAATTTTATAGTGAAGCGATTCTAAGAGCGGCGGCAGTTATCTGCGTTTCATACTAAAACACAACATTGTATGAATTCCAAACCAAGCCCCCACTGCATATTTAAGCATGGCACAACGTTCTACAGCACCCTGCAGGATCTGTGCAGCCTGGAAATAGCTGCTTTTTAACGCGATTCGTGCCGAAGTAATTCGGAACGAAACGAATTTTGTCGGAAAATTCGGAGAAGTGACCGAATCGAATTTTTGAGAAATTCGCCCATCTCTAGTTATAGCATACATGTAAAGAAATATATGATAGAGTAGTAGGTTCATCAGTCAATAGTCAACATCATTTATAGCAGACCTGGGCAAAGTCCTGCCCCCGGGCCGCATTCGGCCCTCCAGCTCGTCGGATGCGGCCCGCGGCGTACGCTGCCCAGGTCTGCTAATAGTAGCGCTGACGGCCGGGTAGTGCTGAGACGCCACCGCGGGCCGTCAGCGCTACTATTAATGGTGAATTAGGCAGCGACGCGATGAACTCCGTCACCGCGCCGCTGCCTCTCCTGGGCGCACACAGTAAAAACTCTGTGGGGGGCCCAGGAGCTGACGAAGGAGCGTCCCGGCGCTGGCGGCATGGGCGTCATCACGCCCACCCAGCCCGGGAAGCTCCCCGGACAGAAGATGAGCGCGCTCGGCCAGGAGTCAGGTAAGCCAAAGGGGAGTATCAGTGTTTTTTATTTTTAATTTTGTTCATAAAGCTATATACCTGGCTGTGAGAAGCCCTAACTAGCTATATACCTGCGTGTGGGAAGCAGCTATTTTACCTGCTTGTGGGAAGCAGCTATATACCTGGGTTTTGGGAAGCCCTAATTAGCTAAATACCTGCCTGTGGGAAGCCCTATCTATATACCTGCCTGTGGGAAGCCCTATCTATATACCTGCTTGTGGGAAGCCCTAGCTAGCTATATACCTGCCTGTGAGAAGCCCTAACTAGCTATATACCTGCTTGTGGGAAGCAGCTATATACCTGCTTGTGGGAAGCAGCTATATACCTGCCTGTGGGAAGCCCTAACTAGCTATATACCTGCCTGTGGGAAGCCCTAACTAGCTATATACCTGCCTGTGGGAAGCCCTAACTAGCTATATACCTGCCTGTGGGAAGCCCTATCTATATACCTGCTTGTGGGAAGCCCTATCTATATACCTGCTTGTGGGAAGCCCTAGCTAGCTATATACCTGCCTGTGGGAAGCCCTAACTAGCTATATACCTGCCTGTGGGAAGCAGCTATATACCTGCTTGTGGGAAGCCCTAACTAGCTATATACCTGCCTGTGGGAAGCCCTAACTAGCTATATACCTGCCTGTGGGAAGCCCTAACTAGCTATATACCTGCCTGTGGGAAGCAGCTATATACCTGCTTGTGGGAAGCCCTAACTAGCTATATACCTGCCTGTGGGAAGCCCTATCCAGCTATATACCTGCCTGTGGGAAGCCCTATCCAGCTATATACCTGCCTGTGGGAAGCCCTATCCAGCTATATACCTGCCTGTGGGAAGCCCTATCCAGCTATATACCTGCCTGTGGGAAGCCCTATCTAGCTATATACCTGCCTGTGGGAAGCCCTATCCAGCTATATACCTGCCTGTGGGAAGCCCTATCTAGCTATATACCTGCCTGTGGGAAGCCCTATCTATATACCTGCTTGTGGGAAGACCTAACTAGCTATATTCCTGCCTGAGGGGAGCTGTACCTATCTATATTCCTGCCTGAGGGGAGCTGTACCTATCTATATTCCTGCCTGAGGGGAGCTGTACCTATCTATATACCTGCCTGCGGGTACCTATATCTATATACTTGACTGACTGAGGGGAGCTGTATATACCTGCCAGACTGAGGGGACATACATCTACATACCTACCTTACTGAGGAGAGCTGTATATACCTGCCTTACTGTGTACCATGAGTAAGGCAGGTATATAGATACATCCCCCAGTAAGTTTCCACAAAAATAATCCTCCAAACAACGATATTTTCCCCCGTTCACCCTATGTTTTTATTAGTCCGGCCCTCCAAAAGCATCGCACTTTCTCATGCGGCCCCATGGGAAAATGAATTGCCCACCCCTGATTTATAGAAATGTGCATTTCTACACTTTCTTTTGGGATAATACTACTAGTTCCCATTCATACTATAACAGCAAGACATTTCAGGATGGAACTTTATTACAGAATCTGAGTGGAGCTGTCTTTTAGGCTATGTTCACACGGCTTATTTGCGGGGCGTAATTACGCCCCGCAATTATGCCGTGTGGACGGGGGGGGAGGCACCTCGCCGGTGCTCTGGATGAGTAATCATAGCTCTCAATGAGAGCTATGATTACTGGAGTTAGAGGTCGTACTTCGGGGCGTATTGCAGTGCGGACATTGCTGACCTGTTCAAGGGTTGAGAGCACCGAATATCCTGCATTCAGATACCAAACCACTTTATACCAAATTGGGACCTTTAACCCCTTCTTGACCCTTTTTTTATTCTTCCCACCTTCCAAGGGCCATAACTTTTTTTATTTTTCTGTGTACAGATCTGTATAGGGGCTTGTTTTTTGTGGGATGAGCTGTCGTTTTTATTGGTATCATTTTTGGGGGACAAGTCTTTTTGATCAGTTTTAAATCCATTTTTTGGAAGGCAGGGTGAAGAAAATACTTCAAACCTGGTAGTGTTTTTTATTAACAGCGCTCACCGTGCAGTATCCTTGACCAGTTAACTTCACTCTCTGGGTCAATACGATTACGGCGATACCCAGTTCATTTAGTTTTTTTATGTTGAAGCACTTAAACAAAACACTTAAACTAAAATCTGTGATTGTTTTTATTTGACGGCGTTTACTGTACGAGTCAATTAACATGACAGATTTAGAGGGTGGGTCATTACGCACGCCGCGATACCAAATATGGGTACCTTATTTACTTTTGATCTTTTTTGTGGCGATTGCCGTTTGTAAAGGGGAAAAGGGCGGTGTGTGTGTTTTTTATTTTATTTTTTGTGTTTGTGTTTTACATGTTTTTCAATTTTTTTTAATTTTTTTTTTACTTTTTCCCTTAGGGGATTTGAATGAGTGATCTTTAGATCTCTCATTCAATAGGAATCGGTACACAGCTTGTTGCTGTGTACTGGTTCCTATAGTAACTGTCAGTCACGATGCCAGGCCATGCCCACAGGGCACGGCCGGGCATCATGACATCATAGACAACCCGGAAGGCATTCTATGCGGCGCCGTGCGTCACTGCTCAGTAACAAGCCCGGCAGCAGTGGAAAACTTAGGGAGGCGCCGGGAGCTTTAAATAGTAGCACGGCGCCGCATCTACTCTCTCTGATCAGCAATGCGGCGCCGCGCTACAGGGGACTGAAAAACATTCGGGGCAGCAGGCATTAGATTCGGGGCACGGGCCCCGAATGATAATGCCTAGCGACGCCCGTGGTGAAATGTGAAAACGTACTTGCACCATGTTAGCGGCGGATTTCGTTTTTATGGCTCTTTGTTTAGTATTTGGTATAAATGATGTGTTACTTGTAATCTGCAGGTTGGTTTGATTCTGGTGATACCAAATATATATGGTTTTTCTAATGTTTTAGTAACTAGTAGTATAAACATTTTCTATTTCTTAAATTTGTGCCGTTTTCTGCAACTAATAATGTTTTTCTTCACCCCTCTATGGACCTGAGTGAGGGTATCAGTAGGGCAACAATACGACTTGCACAAAAGCCTCATTAGTTTATATCCTTGTATATACTAACCTTGTAGTGTTACGGTAAGCGAGGCACAACATTCTATAAGGCATCCACATTTGGGAACTGAGGATTGGTGGAGTCTGTTACAGGGTGTTGGTAGTGACTCTCTTTCCCAATGAACGGAAAACGGGAGTTTCAAATACGTAAATAAAGGGTATCTTGGTTAACACTCAAATCTTTATCTTACCTCGAAATACAGCACTGGACATCCAAATATTGTATGTAAACTTGTTTTTTTATTTTAACAAAGGAACATTGTGGCTATGATTTGTGGCTCTGCTCAGAAGGGTGTGTGTGTGATTTATTTGAATTGCCTATCATGTGACCGAGCAGGATGACAAATCACCATGCCTTTCCTCTCTGTAGTCAAAGAAAGGTCTGTTTATGTAAAGCATTGTGAGTAGCTAAGAGGTAAAGTTTTTGCCTCCAGGCATAAGGGTCCTAGGTTCAAATCTCTGCAGGAACCAAACCTGTGGATTTTGTTTCTCTTTATCAGTGCACAGACCTCATTGAGGTTTATTTTTTTTATTTATCTGCACTGTTTGACTAATTACTAGGGAGTAGAGGACAGGAGTAGAATGACAGCACTTAGGGTTTGAACACTCATTAGCTTCCTGAGAGGAGAGATGATGTCTGAGCATGTCTGACCAGGACTCAGGATCTCTCAGCCCTGGTCTTATCCCCAGGAGATGAGCTGTAAACAATGGATCACTAATGGAGCAGCTAAAACAAAAACGGTGCCGAGTTTTTATAATGATGAATGGCGAAAATGTTTATTATTTAATTTGCGAGTTTCCCATGTCGATTTTACTTTGTGGCAAATCCCCTTTAAGATACTGTGAAAAAGGTTTACTGGTCTATCCCATGGCGGAGCCACATGGGTCAATAGGGGAAATATTATTCACTTCTGGACTCTGATTGCTCTATTTCACAATTGTATATATTTTATATGTTGGTCATAGGGTCTAACACACTTTTTTGTCCTGCAGATAAAACACATACAATTTTGAAATACAGAATATGTAGTCCAAAAAAGAACAATGTTTGCCCTATTGTTCCCCCCGGCTTTGCTGCTGTATGTGTTGAAAGGGAACTGCAAAACTTGCTGTTAATGGATTTTTATCTGGGTGTAATCCATGATTTACCAGCAATGGAACTAAAAGAACAAGAAGTCAAAAGCAGTAGGCATTTGCTTGGTAACACTTTGTAACACAAAACTAACATACAGTATTTAGATAAAATGGAAGCTTCAAGTATTAAACTTAACGTTGATTAAGAAGTGAGCACAGACTGCAAAGTAAAATGTGGCAGCCAAGTATAGGCAATTCAGCAATGCTATTTGCTGCTATTCTACTTAGCTGCACAGAGTTCTAAATAAAAGTTAATGGCTGACAGACTCAAGTATATGCTATGTCTTAGGCTATGTCCTAATAACGAGTATTTCAAGTCAGACTCCAAGCGGAATACGCATCTAAAAGTAAAAGTAAATCATTTCCATTGAGAGCATTAGAAAATACACGTAGGTTATACAAAGCTTATTTTTGACGGTTTTTCGCTGTAAGAAAACTTAGAACATGTTTGTTCTTTGGTTGGAAAATGTGTGGAAATTAACTATTCATGTCAATGGGAATGGCTAAAAATCTTGTATAAAATGCACCCAAAACATACTATACTGTATGTATGTGGTTTTTAACACGGATCTGTGTCCAAAACCACATAGAAATGAATGGGACTCATTTGTGACTGTAAACCGCGCGCGTAAAAAGAACTTAAAGCCACATACTATACTGTGTAAATACTCATTGAAAATGTCGTCCAACGCGGTTTTCAGTGGCGGAATCCAACCAGTACATATTATGCGTTGTGTGTTTGTACCATTATAAATACCAATACATAAAACTAACTTACTGCAGAACATGAACATGCAAACTTTTACATGATATAAGTCCACAGTATCAGATTATATCTCCACCAAGGACTGTAAAAACACATACAGTCTGAGTAAACCAGTGCACAATGTTGTTTCTAGTGCAGGGTCTGAGGGGATAGAGCACCAAAGAAAAATACTGACCCCCAGGCCTGCACCAGGCATAGCAGCTTTGCCTGGATTGCTCCTTTCAGCTGCTTGAAATAGAACTCATGCAAGCAGGGCCAGAATAACGGATAGGTAGAGGTAGACAACCGCTAATTCATTCCAGATGGGAAGGGGGTGCCGGGAGGTATGGATTTTTCAGCACAAAAAATGTGCTGAAAAATCCCCCCTCGGCCTATACTCGAGTCACTGTCAGCGCTTGGGCGCTGCGATGGCCCGTGCGCCAACAGGGACGCTTCAGTTATATACGGCTCCTCCGGGAGCGCATATAACTGAAGGCCGAGTGAAGGCACAGCGTCCGGGCGCTGCGCTGGCCCGGGCACGGTCTGCGATCCCTTCACCTATATGCGCATATAGGTGAAGGGATACCACTGCGGGGCAGAGAGCGAGCGCTCTGTGCTCCGCAGTGGTCTCCGGGCGGCCGCAAACTGTGCCCGGAGTTTCCGGCACAGGCAGCGTGTGTCATCACGCTGCGGGGCGCGGCCTGATGATGTCACCTGCCTGTGCCGGCAAGAAGAGACAGACCAGAGCGAGGGGCGCGGGGAGACGGAGCAGCGGGGATCCAGGTAAGTGATTGTTTTTTTATTTTTTTAAACTGCCTACAGCCTGCCTATAGCCTACAGCTGCCTATACCTGCCTACAGCTGCCCTATACCTGCCTACAGCCGGCCCTATACCTGTCTACAGCTGCCTATACCTGCCCACAGCCGGCCCTATACCTGCCTACAGCTGCCTATACCTGCCCACAGCCGGCCCTATACCTGCCCTATACCTGCCTATAGCTGCCTACAGCCGGCCCTATACCTGCCTACAGCTGCCTATACCTGCCCTATACCTGCCTACAACCGGCCCTATACCTGCCTACAGCTGCCTATACCTGCCCTATACCTGCCTACAGCTGCCTATACCTGCCCTATATCTGCCAACAGCCTGCCTATACCTGTCTACAGCCGGCCCTATACCTGCCTACAGTCGGCCCTATACCTGTCTACAGCTGCCTATACCTGCCCACAGCCGGCCCTAAACCTGCCTACAGCTGCCTATACCTGCCCACAGCCGGCCCTATACCTGACCTATACCTGCCTACAGCTGCCTACAGCCGGCCCTATACCTGCCTACAGCTGGCTATACCTGCCCTATACCTGCCTACAGCCGGCCCTATATCTGCCTACAGCTGCCTATACCTGCCCTATACCTGCCTACAGCCGGCCCTATACCTGCCCGATACCGGCCTACAGCCTGCCTATACCGCCCTACAGCTGCCTATACCTGCCTACAGCCGGCCCTATACCTGCCTACAGCCGGCACTATACCTGTCTACAGCTGCCTATACCTGCCCACAGCCGGCCCTAAACCTGCCTACAGCTGCCTATACCTGCCCACAGCCGGCCCTATACCTGACCTATCCCTGCCTACAGCTGCCTACAGCCGGCCCTATACCTGCCTACAGCTGCCTATACCTGCCCTATACCTGCCTACAGCCGGCCCTATACCTGCCTACAGCTGCCTATACCTGCCCTATACCTGCCTACAGCCGGCCCTATACCTGCCCTATACCTGCCTACAGCCGGCCCTATACCTGCCCTATACCTGCCTACAGCCGGCCCTATACCTGCCCTATACCTGCCTACAGCTGCCTATACCTGCCTACAGCCGGCCCTATACCTGCCTACAGCTGCCTATACCTGCCTACAGCCGGCCATATACCTGCCTATAGCTGCCTATACCTGCCTACAGCTGCCGACCTCCGTCCCCATACCTTCCTATAGCTGCCTATACCTGCCCTATAACTGCCTCCATCGGGCTCTAGCCGGCCCTATACCTGCCCTATACCTGCCTATAGCTGCCTATACCTGCCCTATACCTGCCTACAGCTGCCAATACCTGCCAAAAGCCGGCCCTATACCTGCCTACAGCTGCCTATACCTGCCTACAGCCGGCCCTATACCTGCCTACAGCCTGCCCTATACCTGCCTATACCCTGCCTACAGCCTGCCCTATACCTGTCTATGGGGCAATATACCTGCCAATTACCTGCCTATGGGGCTATATACCTGCGTTTGGGGCCATATACCTGCCTATAATCTGCTTATGGGGGACATATAACTGCCTATTACCTGCTTATGGGGGACATATAACTGCCTATTACCTGCTTATGGGGCCATATATGTGCCTTTTGGGACATATACTTGCCTATACCTGCATATAGGGCCATATATCTGCCTATAATTGCCTATGGGGGACATTAAACTGCCCATGTAATTTTATTGGTATCCATTTTTATTTTTAAAATTTACCAGTAGCCGCTGCGTTTTCCACCCTAGGCTTATACTCGAGTCAATAAATTTTCCCGTTTTTTGGGGCAAAAGTAGGTGCCTCGGCTTATACTCGGGTCGGCTTATACTCGAGAATATACGGTAATACCCTCAAATTTTTTTATCCTATAACATTTCTATAAAATTATATCATTATATAATTTAAAATGAATATTAAATAAACAATGTAAATTAATTAAATCAATACATCTACCATACATCCCGTTCTTATAGTTTTATCAGTGATTTTAAACACATCACAGCAAGCTAGAAATAAAAGAAAAGACATAAGAATAGCATGTCAGTGGATATAACTATGGGAGTTTCTATTCATTGACATGCTATTTAATATATCAGAATGCATGGCCCGAGCTGTCAGGAATACTGTGGAGTCTTTTCTACTTTTTTTACAGATAGATTTAGGGCCACATCTATGAAAACTGTCTAAAACTCTTTGTTGACCATAGAAACCAATCAGAGTGCCCCTTTCACTTCATACAGTGCTTTGGAAGAATGAGAGGGGCGCTCTTATTGGTTGCTATGGGCAACAAAGAGAGTTTTAGACCTATGTAGTTTTCGCACATGTGACCCTTAGTGCCGGGATTACACCTACGATGCGCCTGGATGTATGACCCGCAGTAGAACAGGTTCATACATTCTCGTGCATTTTACACTGCCTTAAAGCTATTTAGAACTGGCCTCTATGCACAAAAGTTCATACATGTCACCCATAGTATTTCATACATGCCAACTCTCCCGCTTTTGGCGGGGGAGGGGGTCCCTCTAATTGGGGTCCCCCCCGCGCTCCCGGCAGAGTTGGCATTCCTCCCGCCGCCAGCAGACAGCTGGGGTTCTTTAAATGACCGCGGCGACAGAGTAGCGCTGATGCGCTACGTTGGCGGCGCCGGGCCGCTCCTACAGGCGGGTGAAGCGGCCGCAGCGGCCGCTCACCCGTCCGGAGACTGTCACTGTGCAGGAAGGAGGCAGGAGGGATCGTTCCCCTCCTCCCTTCTCCCCTGTATGTACAGCGCCGGTGTGCGCTGTACATATACCTCAGTGTCGCAGGGGGAGTGACGCGCGGCTGCACTCACTCCCCCTGCGACGCTGAGGAGATCGGCCGTGAGATGTCCAGAGCTGCAGGGAGCCTGGTGAGGTAAGTGGCTTTTATTTTTTTATTTTTATTAGCTATAGGGGGCACCTACCTGGCTACTAAAGGGGGCACGTACCTGGCTACTAAAGGGGGCATCTACCTGGCTACTAAAGAGGGCACCTACCTGGCTACTAAAGGGGGCATCTACCTGACTACTAAAGGGGGCATCTACCTGACTACTAAAGGGGGCAACTAACTGGTTACTAAAGGGGGCAACTACCTGGCTTCTAAAGGGGGAAACTACCTGGCTTCAAAGGGGGCAACTACCTAGCTTCTAAAGGGGGCAACTACCTGGCTACTAAAGAGGGCACTGTCTGGCTAACAAAGGGGGGCCTCTACCTGACTACTGAAGGGGGCAACTACCTGGCTACTAAAGGGGGAAACTACCTGACTACTAAAGGGGGCACCTACCTGGCTTCTAAAGGGGGCAACTACCTGACTACTAAAGGGGGCAACTACCTGGCTTCTAAATGGGGCATCTACCTGGCTAACAAAGGGGGCATCTACCTGGCTACTAAAGGGGGCAACTACCTGGCTACTAAAGGGGGCAACTACCTGGCTTCTAAAGGGGGAAACTACCTGGCTACTAAAGGGGGCAACTACCTGGCAAACAAAGGGGGCAACTACCTGTCTACCAAAGGGGGCAACTACCTGGCTACTAAAGGGGGCAACTACCTGGCTACAACAAAGGGGGGTATCTACCTGGCTACAACAAAGGGGGCATCTACCTGGCTAACAAATGGGGGAATCTACCAGGCTAACAAAGGGGGGCATCTACCTGGCTAACAAAGGGGGGCATCTACCAGGCTACACGGGGGCATCTACCTGGCTACAAGGGGCACTACCTGGTTATGTGGGGCTACTACCTGGCTATAAGGGCATCTACCTGGCTTTCTTCCAAAGCCATTATGCAGTTAGGTGAAGTGGGTGTGGGTTTTTGAAGGGGCGTGGCACACCAAAAAGATGGGCATGTCCATGCAAATTTTTTGCCGCTACGCGCGCCGCCCTCTTCAATCTCCTGCTTTTCCATTTTCAAAAGTTGCCAACTATGTAGTATTTATACCTTTGTACCCAATTTTTTTGTTAAAAATTCTCTGTTTCTAAATAGAAAAGTAAAAAGTCTTTCCAAATCTCCTAATGTTTTGTTCTTGTAGCTGTAACCTGTGCGTCTCCGTGATTACAGCAACAAACAAGCCCTGTGCAGTCTGATCCTGATATTCCCCTCCTTCCATACTCTTTGTTTTGCTAACTATATATTAGGGAGCATTAAAGGACGAAGAAAGTATAATGGCAGGATCAGAATATACAAGATATGCTTGTAACCATGGAGACACCTAGGTGTGCATAACAGCTGCAGAACAATAGAAGACTTTTTAATGAAAACCCTTAAGAAAACCTTTATTCTTCAATTGAGATGTAATGTACCTATACAAATATTGACTGCAAGCGGTTTTGTATCCTTTTAAGGCTATGGACACTTTTGGCATGAAAGAAAATACTTCTACATGTTAGTCATTACACTTTCATTCCTCTTTCATTTCAGGCCCCTGGGGGGAGTCAAGGTCAGACTCAGACTGGGCGATAGGGAAGCAGGAGAAACCTTGGGGGAAAGCCCTTGGCAAGGTGGGCCACTGAGAATAGCATGCCTGGAGCTACATTTCAGGGAGAAAGGCAGAGAAAGCGAGGCAGAAAGCAAGAGGCATGTGAAGTATAGACAATATTCCACTGTACCTGTAGTTTGGGCCCCAAAAGTCAACTCCACTGGTGGGTCCCTGGTGGGTCCCAAGAATCAACTCCACTTGGTCCTTGGACACGTCATACATGAGGCTGTTCTTCAGGCAGAAACAGAGGCAAAAAATAGGAAGCAGAGTGCAAGAGTTGTGTAGTATCTGCAGTCATGTAGAGTAGCTGTAGGATGGGCCCCAAGAATCAACTCCACTGGTGGGCTACAGGCACCCAAGTCTGACACTGGTCAAGGTTATATCCCATCTTAAGCGGATGTTCCCATCTTGTACTTTGATGGCATATTGATTGGATATACCATTAAAGTGTGAAAAATGCAGACCTCATCTGTGGCTTGAACCACCTGCCTGTACTTGGAATTCCCACGCTGCATAATGGAGAGTTGTACACAAGCGTGATCGGCTTTTCGTTCTAAGCCAAGACTTTCAGGGTCTCATTCCTGAAATAGGTGCAGGTCCTATAGGTTTTGTCCACAACTATCACACCTTCATAGTTTCATAGTTTGTAAGGCCGAAAAAAGACGAGACGTCCATCCAGTTCAGCCTGTTGTGCTAAGGTGTTGATCCAGAGGAAGGTAAAAAACCCCAATGGAGGTAAACCCAATTTGGGCCCTTTATTTTAGGAAAAATTCCTTTTCCCGACCCCAATCTGGCAATCGGAAAAATCCTGGATCAATCCCCCCTCTCCAGAACCCTAGACACTATAACTTGGTTATATTTTTTATGCTCCAGAAATACATCCAAACCCTTTTGAACTCTGTTAGTGAATTAAACCATGACAATTTCCTCTGGCAGAGAGTTCCACAGTCTCATTGCTCTTACAGTAAAGAATCCCTTTCTATGTTTATGTAGAAACTTTCGTTCCTAAAGACGTAGAGGATGCCCCCTTGTTCTAGATACAGCCCTGGGTATAAATAAATCTTGGGAGAGATCTCTATATTGGCCTTTGATGTATTTAAACATATTTATTATGTCCCCAGAAGCCGTCTTTTCTCTAAACTAAAAACCCTAATCTTGCTAATCTTTTGGGTTTACTGTAGTCCACCAAGTCCCTTTTATTATTTTTTTTTTGCCCGCCTTTGTACTGTTCAAGCGCTACAATGTCTTTCCTGTGCACTGGTGCCAAAACTGTACACAATATTCCCATGGTCAAACCCAGTGACTTGTATAATGGGAGAATAATGTTCTCATCATGTGCCTCTATGCCTTCTTAATGCACCCCATGATCCTATTTGCCTTGGCAGCTGCTGTTGACACTGATGTACAATTAAGTTTACTGTCCACCAGGTTTCCCAAGTCCTTCTCCATGTCACTTTTGCCCAGCCTTTTTCCATTTAACATGTAGTCATGTAATGGATTTTTTCCTCCCATGTGATAACCTTGCATTTATCTGTATTAAACCTCATCTGCCATTTCCCTGCCCAGGCCTCAACTTATCCAGATCCCTTTGTAATAAAATATTGTCCTCTATTGTTTTGGGATTACTTTACAGAGCTTAGTATCGTCTGCAAAGATCGATATTCTACTGTGTAATCCTGTGTAAGATCATTAATGAAAATGTTAAAGAGATGGGGCCCCAATACTGACCCTTGTGGTACCCATAGTAACAGGATCCAGTCTGAGTATGTACCGTTAATTACTACCCTTTGTTTTCTATCAGTGAGCAGTTGCTTACCCACTTGCACACATTTTCCCCAGTCCAAGATTCTCATTTTATTTACCAAACCTTTTAGTGGCCCGTATCAAATGCTTTCGAAAAATCTAGATATATGACATCCAGTGCCTCACCCCGATCCAGTCTAGCTCTGACTT
The DNA here is from genome assembly GCA_025379985.1 of Phyllomedusa bahiana. Classification (NCBI taxonomy): domain Eukaryota; kingdom Metazoa; phylum Chordata; class Amphibia; order Anura; family Hylidae; genus Phyllomedusa; species Phyllomedusa bahiana. Next base: position 5,692 of record JAODAL010049486.1, on the reverse strand, counting down.
CCTCATAGGAGCTGATGAGATTAGTTTGAAAGGACCGATCCTGCATAAACCCATGCTGGAACGGCGTTATACATTTATTTTCCGTGAGATAGTTCAGGATAGCATCTCTTAGAAAACCTTCAAACATTTTACCACAACAGGGGTTTTAAGCTTACCGGCCTAAGTTTCCTGGATCACTTTTTTTGAATATTGGCCCCACATTTGCTATGCCCCAAATTTCCCTTTGGGGACATACCCCGTTATTAGACAGTCAATAAATTATAAGAATGGGGGCCGATCTTATGACATCACTTAACTCCCTTAGGACACGTGGGTGTATCCCATCTGGACCTGGGGATTTGTTTTTTTTTATCTTTTAAGACGGAGCTGCACTTCTTCTTGGGTAAGACAAGAAACTTTTAAGTTGGGTTTACCTCATCCCTCTGTTCAACGGAAGCTCATCCTCCTCGGTAAATACAGTGGAGAAAAAAGTGTTTAATGGGTTTTGTTTTTTTCTCATCGCCCTCTACTGTCTGTCTTCCCCTCAGTATTTTTCAAAGGGCAACATTTTCTGTTTTAATCTTTTTACTATTTATATAGTTAAAAATATTTTTGGGGGTTTGTTTTACTTTCTATGGCGATACATCTTTCGTCTCCAGCTTTGCTTCCTTTATCTTTATTTTACACACTTTATTTTTTTCCCTATAGCTTCTTAGTGCCTCTTCATACCCCCTGTTTTTTGTAGGTGAAGCTTCTTTTTGTTTTTTATTGCCTCTTTTACATCCCTGTTGATCCACATTGGGTTTTCCTGTTTTTTAATTATTTTTATTACCATAAGGTATTGTACCTCTCACAGGGTAGCCCAGGGTGTTTTAAAATATCCATTTATTATTAGTTCTGCCTTATTTAAACACATTGCCCAGTCAATACGGTTTAGGGCCTCCCTAAGCGAATAAAATTAGCCTTCCTAAAATTCAGTGTTTTTGTGGCTCCTTGACAAAAAAATCTATTGAAGGATAAACGGAAATTTATTATACTATGGTCACTATTTCCCAGGTGCCCCTCAACCTGAACCTTTACTCTGTCAGGTATATTAGTCAAAATTATGTCTAGAAGGGTCTTCCCTCTAGTCGGTTTGCACCATTTTGGGAAAGGTTTAATTATCATTAGTTATTGACAAAAACCTGTTTCCTTTGTGAGAGCTACAGGTTTCAGATTCCAATTGATGTCTGGATAGTTAAAGTCGCCATAATAATAACCTCATTCTGGATTAGCGCCTCATCTATTTGCCTGAGGAGTACATTCTTCTATGGGTTCTGTTATACTTGGGGGCTATAGCAGACCCCTATTGTATTATATTGTTATTTTTACCCCATGTATATTTACCCATAATGATTCACTTGTTCATTACCTGTACCCATATCTTCCCGCAGTGTTGGTTCAGACAGGATTTTTCATAGAGACAGACACCCCCCCTTTCGGTCTTTACGATCCCCTTTTAAATAGACTGTAACCTGTAAGTTAACCGCCAGGTCGTAGCTCGTCCAGCCAATGTCTCTGTTATCCCCACAATGTCATATTTTTTCTTCAGCTATTAGTCATTCTAGTTCATTTATTTTGTTGGTCAGACTCCTGGCATTGGTCAGCATGCAATTTAGAGATTTTTCAGTTTTTATTCCTTTCTCCCTGATACCTTGATGACATATCCTATCAATGCAAGATAGGAACACCCCTTTAAGGTACAGAGACTATGGGTGACATGTATAAATGGAGCTGTGACCCTTTTCTGGCGTACTTTTAGCCAAAAAACTGTTGTAGCCCTGTCCAATATATGTATGAATAGTTGTACGCCAAAACTTGGCACAGTCTGCACTACACACGACACTTTGAATGCAGGAAAAATGTTCCAAAAAATGCACCAAAGTTTGGCGTGAAACTGCCATACAGATCCATACCATGGCTGAGGCAAAGTTTGGCCCATAACACTCCATGTGCCAAAATATTTGGGGGCCTAACACTCTATGGGGGATATGTATGATCGGAAACTTTCCCCACATTTTAAGGCGTTTTAATGAGCCCAAATGTGCCGGCTCTGCTGTCTCAACGCCCTAATGCCCCTGTTAGGCCCCAAGGTTTGCCCCTTCTATGCGGCCTAACATGAAGGGGCATGCTGTGGGCATTCTGGGGCAGAACGCACACTTCGAAGACTTCGCCGATGTATGATGCGGGTCGGCAAAGTGAGGCGCTTTCAGCCCGGGCAGACCCTTTCAAGTGCGTTGTCTGTCGGAGGCGTCGAAGTTGCACGCATGTATGGCCACTTCGGCACGGCATACATGAGGCGCAGTTTTCAAGTAAAAAGCGGGAAAAGGCACTTGCGCACGTTAATTTTTGTCCCTTATGTGTCATTTTTGGCGATAATCTCTTTATAAGCTGTCATTTCTCATCCTTTATCTTTAGAATGGCTTTCCGCGCTACGTTTCATCATACATTCTGGTGTTTTCTTTAAAAGATGCTTTTGCTGCTGCTTATGCCGTACTTTTGTACCTGAAATGTGAAAAATGACTTCAGGGAGATTCACAAGCAGAAACATATTTTTGTACAAGACACATAAAATTACATTTTTATGTCATATCCGTATTTTTTTTATTTTTCTGCTGACAGCTGTGTGACAGCTTTTTTTTTTTATAGGATAAATTTATGTGTTCATTGGAGTCATTTTGGGATACCTAAGAGTTTTTGATAACTCTTATTTTTTTGGTGATGCAATATGCGAATAAATGGCACCTTGGAGAGTTAACAATTTGTCTGGGTGGCCTCCCCATTTTCTCCCAGACTTTCTGAAAGAGTTGGTAATTATGGCATACAGTTATGTACAAAATAATAGCAGTGTGTTTCAAACAAATGAGAAAAAGTTCAATCCTTATAGTAGCATTTATTTCCATACACATAAAGGCACCGGGAGTTCTGCACATTCACCTCCAAATGAAAACATGATCGAAATATCAAATTATAAACGGAAAATGTAATAATAGGCTGTTCAATGAATAGCAGTGAGTGCATTTTCCTGATCCACCTGGAATATTTACAGTGTAACTGAGGGTTTTTTCGCCAGATTTAGCTTTTCTGTAATCACTGAACTAATATTGAGTTGTAACCTTTATTACTGAGATCTGCTTCACATCTTTGTGGCATGGAGTCAACTAATGTCTGACACCTGAACACGGGTCCAGCCCCAGCAGACTGTACCACATTCCACAGGTCATTTACATTTTTAGGTTTTGCATCAAAAACTGAATTTTTTATGTCACTCCACAAATTCTCCATCAGATTGAGATCAGGGGATTGAGCGGCCACTTCATAAGATCAGTCTCATTGGTATGGAGCCTAGATGTTGCCTGCTTGCTGGTGTGTTTGGGTCATTGTCCATTTCAAGGGAATGTCTTCTTCAGCATCCGGCAACATGAGCTTTTTCAGTATTTAAATATATTCACACTGGTCCATGGTGCCTGATATGTGATAAATGGACCCAACTCTGGATTGAGAAACCTCCCCAAACCATTTTGCTTGCCGCACCATGTTGTACAGTCTCAGTGCACTCTGAATGCAGTGTTTATGGGTCGTCTGACAAACTGTCTGCAGCCTTTAGACCCAATAAGAACAATCTTGCTCTCATCTGTCCATAGAATGTTGCGCCTCTTCTCTGTAGTCAATGTGTTCTTTGGTAAACTCTAACCTTTTCAGGAGATGACAATTTTTCAGCAATGGTCCTTTACATGAGGGTTCCTAGCAAATAGTTTGGCTTCACGTAGGCGCCTTCTGATTGTTGCAGGACTCATAGATAACGGAATATCTTCGATGATCTCCCTGGAGTTCATCATTGGAGGCTTCTTTACCATTCTTGTTGTTCTATGATCTAATCTGATTGTAGAATTCCTTCTCCTACCACGTGTTTCTGGTTTTGCAATTTTAAAGCTTTGGTGATCTTTTAAGCTGAACAGCCAATTATTTTCTGCACTTCTTGATGTATTTTCCCCTCTCTAATTAACTTATTGATCAAAGTTCTTTCTCTTTTTGTATAATGTCTGGAACCAGGCCCGACTCGGAGCGCCCACCAGGTGGGCTGGTGATTCACCTCCTGTTTAACCCTGGGTTCCAGCACCGAACCGTGGCGCAGCCACAGGGGTCGCAGTGGTCGGACCCCTGAACCAGGGGGGGGGGACAGGCCCTCCACGCCACGCAGCTACGTTGCTGGGTCTCATAGACCCAGCAATCATAGCAGCCATTGCCGCTGCTGCAGGATGCCTTATTTACCTGTCACCTGAAGGAGGCCCTGTCTACCTATATAACTCCTGGGGGAGGCTATCTAATGAGGGTCTACCTATTTAAATACTTATCTGCATTTTTGATCTCTAATATTTAGGATCTAACGTACCTATAAGTAGCATTTACCTATCTGCCTGCCTAATTTGGTGGGCTGCCTACTATATGGGGTGTGGCACAAATGGGGACGCTATAATCTTTCGGAAGCACCTTTGCTGTATGGGGCACCAAAGCAGCCACTAGTGGGGAAATTTTAGAGAAAAGAGAGGTAAGGTTTTGTGTTTGTTGTGGTTGTTGGTGTGTGGTGTGTGTGTGTGTGTGTGGTGTGTGTGTGTTGTGTGTGTGTGTGTGTGGTGTGGGTGGGTGTGTGTGTGGTGTGTGTGTGTGTGTGTGTGGGTGTGGTGTGTGGTCTTCATGAGAAGAAGTCATTGCATTCTGTACCAAACGGAGAAAGAAAGGGAAGAGAACAACTTATCAGAGAAGACATCCCGGAGGTTTGGGCCAGATGGAGAAAAAAAGGCGAGCGGAACCCCAAAAATGAGCGTTTCCCGTGAGTCACGGAATGTCAGGGGTTATTTGCTTCTATATTGAATCAGTGCAGTACTTACAGTCATGTGATACAAACCTGAGCTGGTGACTAACCCTATTGGCCTCTATTGGCATAATGTAGGTATTTATCGGTGTTGTGTGTGGCAGGTGACATGTTCCTGATTGTAAAAAAAGTGCCACCCGTCCCTGAACCTGTGATTAGAGGTTTCTCTGACCCCTTTAATTTTTGATTTGTTAAAGTGTTTATTTTAGAAAAGGTGAGGTCCGGGGACAGAGGTAAATTTGGTGAGATGTTGTATGTGCGCTGGTGCAGGTTTTGTGCCAGGGCTGCTTTTTATTCCCAGTCCGGCCCTGTCTGGAACAACCCATTGTACTCACTGAGAATGGGCTAAAAGCAGCAGGTACAACATTGGATTCCCTGGTTCATTAAAAATGGGCCATAATTAACACCTGTTTCTTCACAGAATGAATGACCTCACTAATTGAAGTCCATTTTTTGTCTGTGATTTATTTGAAAACCCCCCTTCATTAAATGAGGCATTTACACCAAATTAGCAGCGTGCATGTCATGACATTACTGATGTTAGACTGCTATTATTTTGCACAAAACTGTTCATGTATGTTGTGCAATATTTTGGAATAGTGAGACCTACATTGTTTGTGCACTTTGAGGTCTGAGTTTGCATGGACAAATAGGCCGCTGTATATGTTAGGTTTATGTTGTCTTTGGGGGTTGTCATTTATTCGTTAATAGAGGGCCGTTCGCAAATGAAACCCTTTATTACCTTTTGGTATGTTTGTTTTGGTGTTTTTGGGTTTTTTTTTTTTTTTTTTTTTTTTTTTT
>JAODAL010049485.1:0-28149 GCA_025379985.1 Phyllomedusa bahiana | reverse complement strand
AATGAAAATATGTAACCCCCCTGGCCTTCAGCGGCCATAATGTGATCGCAATTTGGTGCACATTGTATCCACAAATCCCTGATGGCGTCTACTGACCAATATCACAAGGATCTATTATGTTAGTACAGTGATCCCTCAAGTTAGTGTCCTCAGGATACAATATTTTCACCATTCAAAGGTCTTTCCTGGGACACTGTATCTTGAAACCACACTCCCCATACAATGTCCCAGACACTGCTGGTCTGCGCCTGTGGTTGATGGAAGATTCAATCAATTCTAATGAATATATTACTTGTAAAACCCCTGTATTAGTGCTGTGCATGCAGTTATTGGCGGTCTATAGCGCCTCTCTACAGTACAGTGCGGTACTACATCTCCTGTACTGCTCTTACATGTATTAGTGCTGTGCATGCAGTTATTGGCGGTCTATAGCGCCTCTCTACAGTACAGTGCGGTACTACATCTCCTGTACTGCTCTTACATGTATTAGTGAGGTGCATGCAGAACTCAGCTTCTCTCCTCTTATCATATAACCCTATATATCACAGAGCTCAGCTCCTCTCCTCTATCATATAACCCTATATATCAGAGCTCAGCTCCTCTATCATATAACCCTATATATCACAGAGCTCAGCTCCTCTATCATATAACTCCTATATATCACAGAGCTCAGCTCCTCTCCTCTATCATATAACCCTATATATCAGAGCTCAGCTTCTCTTAAACATATAACCTATATATCACAGAGCTCAGCTTCTCTCCTCTATCATATAACCCTATGTATCACAGAGCTCAGCTCCTCTCCTCTATCATATAACCCTATAATATCACGAAGCTCAGCTCTCTCCTCATCATATAACCCTATATATCAGAGCTCAGCTTCTCTCCTCTATCATATAACCCTATATATCACAGAGCTCAGCTGCTCTCCTCTATTATTAACCTATATATCAGAGCTCAGCTCCTCTCCATTCATATATACCTATGTATCACAGAGCTCAGCTTCTCTCTTCTATAAAATAACCCTATATATATCACAGAGCTCAGCTCCACTACTCTATAATATAACCCTATATATCAGAGCTCAGCTCCTCTCCTCTATCATATAACCCTATATATCACAGAGCTCAGCTTCTCTCCTCTATCATATAACCCTATATATCACAGAGCTCAGCTCCTCTCCTCTATTATATAACCCTATATCAGAGCTCAGATTTCTCTAATCTATCATATAAACCCTATATATCAGAGCTCAGCTCCTCTATCATATAAACCCTATATATCACAGAGCTCAGCTCCTCTCTCTATCATATAACCCTAATATCACAGAGTCAGCTCCTCTCCCTCTATCATATAACCCTATATATCAGAGCTCAGCTCCTCTCCACTATAATATAACCCTATATATCTCAGAGCTCAGCTCCTCTCCTCTGTAATATAACACTTCATATCACAGAGCTCCTCTCCTCTATCATATAACCCTATATATCACAGAGCTCCTCTCCCTCTACCATATAACCCTATATATCACAGAGCTTCTCTCCTCTATCATATAACCCTATATATCAGAGCTCAGCTTCTCTCCTCTATCATATAACTCTATATATCACAGAGCTCCTCTCACTCTTATAATACAACCCTATATATCACAGAGCTCAGCTTCTCTCCTCTATCTTCATATATATATCACAGAGCTCAGATTCTATAACTATCATAAAAACTATATCTCCACGAGCTCAGCTTCTCTCCTCTATCATATCACCCTATATATCACAGATCTCAGCTCCTCTCCTCTATTTTATAACCCTATATATCACAGAGCTCAGCTCCTCTCCTCTATCATATAACCCTATATATCACAGAGCTCATTTCCTCTCCCTCTATCATATAACCCTATATATCACAGAGCTCAGTCTAATCTATCATATAACCCTATATATCACAGAGCTCCTTTCCTCTATCATATAACCCTATATATCACAGAGCTCAGCTTCTCTCCTCTATCATATAACCCTATATATCACAGAGCTCAGCTCCTCTCCTCTATCATATAACCCTATATATCACAGAGCTCAGCTTCTCTCCTCTATCATATAACCCTATATCTCAGAGCTCAGCTCCTCTCCTCCATCACGTCCTGCTCTCAGGGGACCACAAACCACCTAACAGGTTCCCTTTATTGTAATTTATTATATTATCGGTAATTTATCTTCGGTTTTGCTTATGACCCCCTTTGGCGGCTGTATGTGGTGCTCGCCTCTCAGTCTTATTGTGCGGTGTGCTCCACGACTTTTCACTTGAGCAAATCTCATTCTCCACAAGGGGATCTACTTGATTTCTATTTGTATACATATAATGATTGCATTTCTATTCTTGGACTTTTTTTTATTATCCCGCTTACCCCAGTCTCTCCTCCTGGTCTCATGCCTATACTGTGTGTTTTTACATCTTATGTATATTTTTAAGAACAAATCGTATTTCTATTTTTGTCCCTCTTCTTCTATTTCTTGCCCTGGCATTAGTTTTGTAGGTTGCTTTGTATGTATTATGAGATTGCACTAAATAATAAATGTGAAGATAATAGGTTTCTCATTGTAACATTACATAGTCCGCGCTCTAGCTCAGTACATTTAGCTTTATGGTGTGTTCCCTACAGAAAACTATGGGGAAACACTAACCCAGCTTTGTCAATTGATGCAGTGACTATATGGAGTCGGCAGCCATGTTTCCTGATGTCACTATGAATACGTTTCTTACCTCAATGACTTCAGCATCGCTAGTATAAAGATGGTTACGAAGTGCATGATACACAACCATGGCCCGATTGTACTGCCTCAGGTCTGCCGCTGGCTGTCAGTGGACAAAATAGTAAGCATTAGTTACATCATAATAATTCAGACTACAGATCATAGACTTGGAGTCGGAGGAATACACTCATCAGGGTCATCTGTAACATAGTAATAGAGCAATCATACAAGTTGGAGGGGTATTCCAACAACATTGATGGCACATTGATAAGACTATGGAGTTAGTCCTTAGTCGGCCCAGTCCAAACATGAAGCCCCCTTAAAACGGCAAATAGTGGCCCCTTGGACTTTTCTCCTACGCAGCTCTCCAAATCTTGCGCACCTCAAGAACTACAACCCAGCTCCACTCACCAAAACGAGGAAGTACTGCCACAACAGGCTAAAAACAAGATATGGTTTTGCACATCCAAAAAAAAACATTTTTTTTAAAAAAATGAACATAGGTGCAACACTGGTGCAGCTGTAGTATACATACATATTCCAATAACAGTGGCATACTATAATCTAGAGCACTCTCAAAGGGGACATAGGAATTTTGAAAAAAGCATTTCTGCTATCTAGGATATATGAAAACATTTGAGATTCTCAGTTGACATTTGTAATCAAAACTGCTTAAGCCACCTCCGAACTTCAACGGGATCTCAAGGCAGGTGGTCCTACACTATTGATACCTCTCGTTGACAGGCTTTTTAATCAGTGCAGTGTAACTTGTAAGCTGGTTCCTTCATTCCCTGGATTGTGGAGGTCTGAATAGGACCCAAACGAGAGGTATCAATAGTGAAGGAATCAATAGTGTAGGACCACCTGCCTTGAGGTCCCGTTGAAGTTCGGAGGTGGCTTAAGCAGTTTTGATTACAAATGTGAACTGAGAATCTCAAATTTTTTCATATATCCTAGATAGCAGAAATGCTTTTTTCAAAATTCCTATGTCCCCTTTGATAGTGCTTCAGTTTATAGTGTGCCACTGTTATTGGAATATGTACTGCCACAACAGACGTAGCAGTCAGTCAGGAGCGCTGGTGTGTTAGGCTATGTTCACATGATGTACTGCGGCGTGTACATAAGCGCCGCAGTACTTTGTGTGTTTCGGGAGCTCACGCTAATACACGTGTACTCCTGCGGCGCAGGGGGCTGGCAGCCCACCGGCCCCATTGACATACAATACTCGCGCCGCGTATTCGCCGCAAGTAATTGACATGTCACTTATCTCCCCGCGCGTACAATACGATCTCTATTGGAATTATGTATTCTCGTAATTTCAGCACGCATCTTGCCCGTATTAAGTGTGCAAATACGCGGCAAAATGCGCCTCGAAATTACCCCATGTGAACATAGCCTTAGGGTATGTGCACATGGCGTATTATAAAGTACATAAATATAATGTAAAAAAAAAAAAAAAAAAAAAAGACAAAAATAAATCCCAACGAATGACTGAACAGAGGCGAGAAAATCTGTAGACTAACCGAGTGCCAGAGACATAACTGCATTCAAACCTGCGTGAACTACGGAAAAGAACAATGTTAAATGGTTAATGAGCCACAACTCGCAGCCACACTCACTGCCTGCCGCTTATGAGAATACACACGGCAGGACTTGACCAAGACCAGTCGTACACCTTCAGCCAAACGATGCTGCAGTAGCCTGCACTGCAAAGCTCTTAAAGGGAATGTGTCATCAAAAACTACTTATTGTTTAACTTACGTCTTTATGTTAAACACATTTTGTAGGAATTTTTGGGTATGTTTTTTTTTTAATTTTCCAGATCACTTTCAATATTTTTTAATAATTATTAAGTCCTGCAGTTTTCACTTTGGCCACTAGGCCTAATAATCGTATGACACTTCCTGTTCTGTAGAGCACTTTTCAGCAGTGTTTGCTCATTATCAGTAAAGGGCGCAGTGAGCTTTCCAGCTCCATTCCCATAATGCCTTGTGATATGCTGATGATTAGTAGTGGGCTAAAAGGCAATCAAAGCACTACACACCTTAACTGGTGCTCTCCATAAGGAGAGATGTTCCCCTTCTCTCATTATCAGTAAAAGCAGGGTCACACTGAAAGGAGACACCAATGTGTACAGATAACACAGAATCCACCAGTCACAAGAGGAGATGTCACAGCTCTCACCCCTCCCGGCACAGTGACTTCTTCCTAGGTCACACAGCATGACTAGAAAACTATTCTATAGACGTCTATGGAACAGAAACAGTCTTATGTTTCCTATGTGCATGAAGCTGCTGTAAAGCATCTCTCTGACGGCTGTTAAAGCAGTGCACACAAGGCCTAGTGGCCAAAGTGAAAACTGCAGGACTTAAGAATTGTTACAAAATATTGAAAGTGATATGAAAAATAAATAAATAACCAAAAATTCTTAAAAAAATGTGTTTAACATAAAAATGTGAGTTAAACAATAATTCATTTTTGATGACACATTCCCTTTAAGACATTTGGCTCGATCCACACATCAGAAACTGAAATGGACACCATCTCTGAGCTCCCACACATTTCCGCTATAATTTACGCATATTATAGTAAATACATCAGGGGAGCAGTTTTTTAAAGAAAGAAAAAAAAGCGGGTGACTTAAAAATATAAAAAAAAAAAAAACATTTTATTGTAAAGCCTTTTGTAAAGTCCTGGTGCCCGAGAGACCTCTACCCTGTTAGCTCCTCCACTGCCCAAAGCATCTTACCACGTTCTGGATGATGTGATGCAGGCAGCAGATGCCAAGCACCTTATTCTCCGACTTGTAATCATCAGAGAAGAGCAGCGAGGGCGGTATCACCAAGCTGAGGAAGTCGGAGAGCCATGGCCGGGGCATCTGAAACAGCAGCCAGGAGAAGACCAGCTTGGCGTCCGGGTGCAACTCCCATGTGTCTCTAGATAAAAAGAACTACAGATGTTATATCACAGATCTGGGCCTCAGCGCCGACAAGAACCTGGACAACTGTGCTTTAAGTCTCTGCCAACTAATTAGCAGACGTTGCATTCATGAGTCCTTAAGGCAGCTACCTAAGAACCTATGTGCACAGCAGGATTACAGCTCTGGAGCTACAATAAGGCTCCTTCAGAGGTGCATGTGGCTCCAGTGTAGACCTCAGACCAGGACATACACCAGACTCTGTGTATGGAGGTGCTTAGATCACTTCTGGAGGAGACGCTCTCCATACACTGAGCCGGACATCTCCTTACACTCCACAGAGGGGCAGACCTCACAGTGTTGCCCGCGCCTCCAGACTCTATGTATGGAAGTATGAGGATTACTTCACAGAGGGGTAGACCTATGATCATAGCATTCACCACCAGACTCCATATTTATGAAGCTGGTGGAGCACCAGTCTCCTTACGAGAGTGCACAGAGGAGTAACCCTCACAGTATGTACGCTCCACTAGACTATGTATGGAGGAATAAGGAAGCATCACTTCTGGAGGAGAATCTCTCTGCACATGTGGGGCTGGACATCTGCTGTACGGCAGTGAAGAGGGGTAAACTGCAGATTATGACAGATATACAGAATCTGGTGGTGAATAAGGAAGCATCACCTCTGGAGGAGAATCTCTGCACACACACAGCCACACATGTCCTGTACGGCTGTACACCCTCACCTGTTCCACAAGTCCGCTGCCTTGGGGTAATCCTCGACTCCACTCTGTCCTTCAAACCCCACAACCAACCCTCACCTCTGCCGCCTCCACCTGAAAAATCTCTCGCATCCGCTCCATTCACTCAAATTTTAAACCCCAAAAAAATTTTGTGGTCCATGCCCCCCGCCCATCTCCCCCCCTTGACTACGGAAATTCCTTTCTCTGGGGGCCTCCTCTCTTGAAAATTTTCTCCCCCCCAATCCACCCTTAAATCGGGGCCCCGCCCTTACCCACCCCCTCTCCCGTTTAATTCCTCCGCCCTTTTCCCTCTGCAACCCTTTCACTGGTTTCCCCATTCCCCCAGGGGAATTATTTCAAGTTTCCTAACCTTGACCAAAAAGGCTTTCCTTTGACCTCTCCCCCCCTTTAACATCTTCCCCCAAAAATCTCCCAGATTTTCCCCCCCCAAAACGATTTTCCGCTTCCCCCCGGGCTTTTTTCCTATGGTCCCCTCCATCGCTTCTAAACAAAACCGGTCTCAAAGGACTTTCCCGTGCTTCCCCCAAAAACCGGGAACCTTGCGGGCCCCAAAAACCCCAGATTTTCCCACTTTCACCAGCTTCAAAAGAAAACCTGAAAACCCCCATCCCCTTCAGGCCTTAAAACCTTTACAAAAACCCCGCTGCCACTTTTTATTTCCCCCAACAAACATTTTCCCCCCTTCCTCCTGTCTCTCCCCCCTCCAGGTAGATTGTAAGCCTTTTTGGGCAGGGCCCTCCCTATTTTGTTTGCCGTTTGTAAGTAAAATTCATCGTTTTTTTTTTGTACTCTTTTTGGACTTATGTAATGTATGTAAACCCCTCGAATTTTTAAGGCCTGGAATCGGGGCGTTTTAAAATTAAGAAAAAATTAAAAAATTAAAAACCGTGAAACAGTGGGGGTAGACCCCCAGTCACGGGCTTACACAGCCCCAAAACCCATTTTTATGGAGGTATAAGCAAGGATCGTCTCCCAAAGAGAATTGGTGGGAGCTTTCCGTTTTTCCTGTACGCATTGTTCAGGGGGGGTGACCTCACAGTAAGGCACCCCTCCCTCCAGCCCGGATGTATTGGGGTTTGAAGGATCGCTTTTGGAGAATCTCTGTGCAGACCAGCCAAAACTTTCCCCTTTTCAGCAGTGCCAGGGGGCAGGCCCTTTCAGATCATGGCCCCCCTCCAAAAGACCGGAATGTATGGAGCTATGGGGTTCGGCCCGGGGGAAACAGGGCCATTACCCGGGAAAAGCAGTGAAATGGGGGGCCGGGAACCCCCCGCGTAGGGGCCCCCTCCACCAGACTCTGCATGTATGGAGCTATGCGTCTGGCGGAGCGGCCATCTCCTGTACAGCAGTGCCATTGGGGCCCGGCCTGCAGTATGGCCCCCTCCCCCCCCAGTTCCCCCTGCATGTTTGGAGTTTTAGTCGGGCGGAGCGCCTTTCCCTGTGGGGGCTGTGCATGGGGCAGACCCAAAACATGGGCCCCCCTTCCCCCAAAGGGGGATTTCCTGCTTGTAGGGAAAGAAAGGGGTTGGCGGAGGGGGCCCCCCTTGTGCGGGCAGAAAAATAGGGGGGCAGCCTCGCAGTATGGCCCCCTCCACCAGACTCTGCATGTATGGAGCTATGCGTTTGGGGGGAAAAAGCGTGTCCCTGCCGGGGGTAGCGCATAGGGGCAGTTTAAAGTTTAGGGGCCCCCTCACCAAAGGGGAATCTGCATGTTTGGAGTTTTAAAAGTCTGGGGGAAAGCGGACCACCCTCCTTCTACGCAGTGCCCGGGAGGGGGCAGTTCCCCGACCCTTTGGCCCCAACCCCCCACCGGACTGGGCCCATGAAATGGACCCATGCGTTGGCAGAAGCAGAATTTTCCCCTGGGGGCACGGCCCTTAAAAGGGGGGCAGATCTCGTTCGGGCCCCCATTTCCACCAAAACTTTAATTTTTATGGGGGCCTATGCGTTGGGGGAGCGGCCATTCCTTTTACCGCAGTGCCCAAAAGGGGCCCAGGCCCTTTTAAATTTTCATTGCCCCCTCCCCCGGATCTGCATGAAAGGAGTTTATGCGTTGGCGGGTTTGGGGCCCGGGCCTCATGTAAAACCCCAAGCAGCCTCCCTGCTGGGAAAACGATCCCCCCCACTTGTCGCCGGAAGGGGGGTGCCAGAAGGCCCCAGGGCCCTCCGGGTAGATTTTAAAGGGGCCCTCCTCCAGGCCCCCTTTTAAAAAAAGTTTCGATCCCCGGGAGTTTCCCCCCCCGGCCCTGCCCACCCCCAGGAGGGCGCGCAGCAGCTGACGGGCCTGCAGGCGGCACTCAGCGTCGCTCCATGGGCCCGGTGCCCCGGGAATTTTGGGCCCCCCGGCCTGAGGGAAAAGCAGAGGGGCCCCCAGCGTTCTGCAAAAAAGGGTCTGCGGGTCCAGGACTTGGGAAAGGGGTCACCTGCTCTTCGGGGATGGGCCCGGCGGGGGCCCAATCCCAAGCTGGGGGTGTGGGGGTCCGGGGGTCACTTTCCCCTCCCAGGGGCTTTGGGGGGCCCCCCTCCAGGGTTTTAAGGCGGGCCTGTCCCTCTTTTTGTTTTTCCGGCCCCCTGTTTTGGGCGCGGGCCCCCCAATTCTACCCCCCGGGACAGCCGCGAGGAAGCCCCAGACTCCTCTGCGTTCCCAGGTTTGGCTGCGCGCTCCGCCCTCGCGGCCCCAGCCCTGGTCAGCTGACCATACGGGGGACCCCGGCCCGCCCCCGCCTCCAGGAGAAAGAAAGAGGGCCGGGGATGGCCGTAACGCCCTGGGGGGAACCCGGGCTTGTCTTTTCCCGGGCCCCGGGAATTGGGCCCCGCCAGGGGCCCCGGGGCCCCTTTGGGGGGCCCCTCCGCACAGTCCGCCGGGGTGCGGGGGACGGCGGGAGCGCGGCCCACCCCAGGCCCCAAAGGGGCTCGGGAAAAAGCGCGCCCCGCGGATTGTCTAAGCAGTGCCATGCCAACGGCAGAACGCCACGCCCCCCGGATACTAGCCGCTGCCGTCGGCCATATTAACTGCTGGCAGCGCGGGCGGCGGCCATTTTATCTACTGGTAAGAATGGCGGAATAAGTTTACATTGGGGGAATGCGTTTTCAAAACCCTCCCGGGTTTAACTGAGGACGTGTCTTCTATCACACAGGAGTCTGCTCTGTATGGGGGGACGGGGTTTAAGGATATAAGTAGGGCTATACCCAGAGCCATCGGGAGTGGTGGGGGGGCCCCCGGGTAACAAAAAACCCCCCCAGGGGGTTCATTTATGTCCATAGGGCTTGGGTTTGCAAAAAACCAAAGCATTCAAGCCATGCCCCGAGGGCGGCCTTGTGAACCTGTGTTTGTCCCAAAAACCCTTTCCCCCTTTTGTCTGTCGGCCCCCATTGCCCCTGAAAGTGGGTGAAAAAGCCGGGGAAAAGAAACCGCTCCATTTTGATGGTCCCAAAAAGGGCAAGGGCGGCGTAACGGGAACCCGGAGACGTTTGGGGCCCGGGACACAGAAAAAAAATTCTGAAAACACCCAAAACCAAATTTCCCCTTGTCCCCCTGCAACGGGGATTACACACTCCGATCCCCCATAATGGTGTGTGCCCCATCCCCCAAACCCCACATAAGGGTTTTTTGTGTCCCAAATTCCAACCAACCCCCCAAAAAGGTTTTGTGCCATCCACCAAAACCCAATAATGATTTTTGTCCCACCCCCAACCCCCCCTTTTTAATTTGGGTGTGTGCCTTTCCCCCAATCCCCCCTTTAATGGTGTGTCCATCCCCCAACCCCCCCTTTAATGGTATGTCCACCACTCAAAAAACCCCCTTAATGGTATGTCCCTTCCCCCAAAAAACCCCCCAAAAAAGGGATTTTGTGGCCCAGCCCCATTTCCCCCCCATAAGGTGTTGTGCCTTTCCACCAACCACCGCCCTTTAAAATGATGTTTTTTTGCCATCCCCCCAAACCCCCCCTTTAATGGGGTGTGCCATCCACCAAAAAACCCCAAAATTTGGTGTTTTGCCATCCCCCCAAACACCTCCTTTAATGGTATGTGCCATCCCCCAACCCCCCCTTAATGGATTTGCCATCCCCAGGGGCCCCCTTTTAAGGGGTGGTGTAAATCCCCCGGGCCCCCGGGAAATGTTTTTGTGCCACCCAAACCACATCCCCATAATGGTGTGTCCCAAACCACCAAACCCCCCCAAAAGGGGTGTGTGCCATCCCCCCAAACACCGTCATAATTTGGGGGTTTTCCCCATCCCCCAAAACCCCCCCATAATGGTTTGCCATCCCCAAACCAAACCCCCATAATGGTGTGTGCAGCCCAAACCCCCTTTAAAAAGGTTGTGTGACATTCCACCCCCACCCCCATAATGGTGTGTAAAAATCCCCAAAACCCCTATAATGGTGTGTGCCATCCCCCAAACCCCATAATGGTGATTGCCATTCCCCCCAAAACCCCCAAAAACCCCATAATAAGGTGTGGCCATCCCCCAAAACCCCCCTTTTTAATTTGGGGGTGTCCCCTCCACCAACACCCCCATAATGGTGTTTTTGCCTTTCCCCCAACACCCCATAAGGGGTGTTTTGGCCACCAAACACCCCCTTAATGGTTGTGCCATCCCCCAAAACCCACCCCCAAAATTTGGTTTGTCCCATCCCCCAAACCCCCCAAAAAATTGTGTTTTCCATCCCTCCCCCCACCCCCAAAATTGGTGTTTTCCATCCACCACCCCATTAAGGGGGTTGGGGCCCATCCACCAAAACACCCCCAAAATTGGTTTTGTCCCAATCCCCCAAAAAACCCCTTTAAAAGGGTTTGTGTGCCATCCCAACCACCCCCAAGAAGGGTTTTGGGTGCCTTTCCCCAAAACACGGGCAAATTTTGGTTTTTTGTGCCACCCCACCCAGTGCCCCCATAATGGTTTGTGTCCACCCCAAAACCCACCCCATAAGGGTTTTGGGTCCCTTTTCCAAACCAGGGCCCCCCTTATGGGTGTCCCACCCAAACCCAGTGCCCCCGTAATGATGTGTGAATCCCCCAATCCCCCCATAATGGTTTGTGCCACCACCCCCCCAAGGGGGCACCCCCAAAAATAAATGGTATGTCCCTCCCCCCAGTCCCCCCGAAATGTTTGTTTTCCCATCCAAACTTCCCTAAAAAAGGGTGGGTCCCACCCAAACCAACCCCCCCATAATGGTGTTGGGCCTTCCCCCAAACCCACCCCCAAAAAATGGTTGTCCCAAACCCTTTTGTTGGGCCCCCAAAAATGAAAATGGTGATGTTTTTCCCACCCCCAAACCCCCTTAATTTTTTTGTGTGCCACCACCACACCCCCATAAGGGGTGTGAAATCCAACCAAAAAACCCCAAATAAGGGTGGGGTTCCCACCCACCAACCCCCCCTTAAAATGGTGTGTGCATCCCCCAACCCCCTTTAATGGTGGGGGCCCTTTCCCGAAAACCGTCAAAATTTGGTGTTTTCCCAAATCCACCAACCCCCATAAGGGTTGTTGGCCCCAACCCCCAAAGGAACACCCAAACAAAATTTTGGTGTTTGCCATCCACCCCCTCCCATAATGGTGTTTTCCCAATAAACCAACCCCCCCAAAATAATGGTGTTTGCCATAAAATCCCCCCTTTAATGGTGTGACCCATCCAACACCCCATTTTGGTTGTGTTGATCCAACACCCCCCATAATGGTGTTGGCCATCCCCAAAAAAAAACCAAAACCCCCAAAAATGGTGTTTGCCCACAATAACCCCCAAATTGATGGTGCCACCAAACCTTGTCCCCAAAAAGGGTTGGGGGCCCAAATCCACAACACCCCCATAAGGGTGGGGGCCCCATCCCCCCAACACCCATAATGGTGTGTGCCATCCACCAACACCGCCATAATGGTATGTGCCATCCACCAGTGCCCCCATAATGGTATGTGCCATCCACCAGTGCCCCCGTAATGATGTGTGCCATCCACCAACACCCCCATAATGGTGTGTGCCATCCACCAACACCCCCATAATGGTGTGTGCCATCCACTACACCCCCATAATGGTGTGTGCCATCCACCACCAGCCCCATAATGGTGTGTGCCATCCACCAACACCCCCATAATGGTGTGTGCCATCCACCAACACCCCCATAATGGTGTGTGCCATCCATCAACACCACCATAATGGTGTGTGCCGTCCACCAACACCGCTGTAATAGTGTGTGCCATCCA
Source organism: Phyllomedusa bahiana (assembly GCA_025379985.1). NCBI lineage: Eukaryota > Metazoa > Chordata > Amphibia > Anura > Hylidae > Phyllomedusa > Phyllomedusa bahiana. Next base: position 15,519 of record JAODAL010049485.1, on the reverse strand, counting down.
CCACCACCCCCATAATGGTGTGTGCCATCCACCAACACCCTCATAATGGTGTGTGCCAGCCACTACACCCCCATAATGCTGTGTGCTATCCACCAACACCCCCATAATGGTGTGCGCCATCCACTGCACCCCCATAATGGTGTGTGCCAACCACCAACACCCCTTTACTGGTGTGTTCCATCTACTACACCCCCATAATGGTGTGTGCCATCCACCAACACCCCCATAATGATGTGTGCTATCCACTACACCCCCATAATGGTGTGTGCCGTCTACTACACCCCCATAATGGTGTGTGCCATCCACTACACCCCCATAATGATGTGTGCCATCCACCAGTGCCCCCATAATGGTGTGTGCCATCCACCAACACCCCCATAATGGTGTGTGCCATCCAAAAACACCCCATAATGATGTGTGCCAGCCACAACATCCCCATAATGGTGTGTGCCATCCATCACTACCCCCTTAATGATGTGTGCCATCCACCAACACCTCCATAATGGTGTGTGCCATCCAGCAACACCCCCATAATGGTGTGTGCCATCCACCAACACCCCCATAATGGTATGTGCCATCCACCAACACCCCCATAATGGTATGTGCCATCCACCAACGCCCCCATAATGGTGTGTGCCATCCACCACGCCCCCATAATGGTGTGTGCCATCCATACACCTACCACATAATGGTGTGTGCCCATCCCACACCACCCATAATGGTGTGTGCCATCCACACACCCATGTGGTTTGCTATCCACCAGTGCCCCCATAATGGTGTGTGCCATCCACCATTACCCCCATAATGGTGTGTGCCATCCACCATTTTGGAATAGGGGCCACCACCCGGCCTATAAATGTTGTTCCATCCCAAAAAACCCCCCAAAATTGGTTTCCATCCACCACCCCCCTTTAAGGGTTGTCCCCCTCCACCATGCCCCCATAATGGTGGGGGCCATCCACCGTCCCCCATAAGGGTATTGTCCCCCACCAGTGCCCTCAAAAAGGTTTTGCCATTCCACCGTCCCCCCTGCGGGGAAGTGCCATCCCACGTCCCCCCCCAGTGCCCCCAAATAAAATCATAGAACTTAGACTCGTTTTATATCCGCATTGGAGGTTCCGTTCCCTATCCCCGGTGCAGAGGTGAAAACAAAAGCCATGGGACCCATTTCACAACAGACACCCAGGGCGCCCAGTGGACGTTATTGAATTTTGGGTCCTTTTGGGTTTCCCGCTGTGGTGGTCCGTCTTTTGGGACGGAAAAAAAAGCGGATAGTAAAAACCAGACCCTTATCTTTATGTAATCCCTTCTTGTTTTGGCTTACAAATAATGATACCAAATCCTGTCGAAATACACAAGTGTGAACATGGTCTGAGACCAAGAAATATTAAGAGGGTACCCCCTGCATGCCAGGTTGGATGACCATTGAATTAGAGTACCTTTTGCTGCGGCTTTGTTTTAAAACCCATAAGTATTGAAGCCAACAAGTTTCTTATATTGCGGTTCTGGGGTTTTTGTTCTGTTGTATGTATTATCCATATCAGAGGGCAGCTGCAAAGAGCATCAGATTAGGCCAAGGAATAGAACATGGGATCAACTTAAAGGGGTTGTCTCATCTCAAAGTTTCATAGGATGCATGAATGAAATAATGCTGCTTTGCTCTGTCACTTCCTGGTCAAGCTGTCTGTAATTAGCATATGAGCTCCGTGTATTCAGACTTCTCTATTTATTAGTCTAGATTGGATAAATTACCTTCTCTGAGGTCCTGAGAAGCTTCTGAGCTAATGTCAAAAGTCGAGAAATTACTGTCTTTTGTCTGAAAGATCAGATAACACACAATCTCACACACTGCAGGCTGCACCTGTGTGATGATGTCACTCCCTGCTATCAGATAGAACAGACAGCAGATGGAGAAGAAGTACAGGTTGGTCACTAGAGAAACCAGAAAGCCCTCAGAAGGTGATAAAATCAGTTGTAGTTCCTCATAAAAAAAAAAAAATGAACAAAGCAATTTATTTGGAAAACGTCTTCATTTAGTGTTCCCAACATTATGAAAGCTATTCTTTGTAGCAAGCCAACTCCTTTAAGTTTGGGGGAGGCTTCTGATAGAATCGGGTTATCAGAGGAGGGTGCAGAAGCTTTACCTACTTTCCCTGTATGTATGGAGACTCCTGTACTAACCAGAGAAGCCTGCAGGTATATGGATCATAAAATAGATGATGAAATGTAATGGTTTATTTTCCAGATTTGATGCAGCAGGAGGAGATCATTGAATTTACAAGCTACATTTACCCTCAAAGCAGGTCATTTAGACTCCGCCGCGTCACTGTTCTTGGTACCTATGCGCCTCTTCGGTTATGACGGCCGACGTCTGATGTGCACCATCCTCATCGTCGCCCTGTCTGCAGTCATCACCCTGCAGCAATGGTGATCGGGATCACGGCGTCACAAGTGACGGAGCTCTCTTTGGTCTGATCATCTGTCCTAGGCTAATGGCTCCAGGGAGGTTGTGTATAATTAATAGGACCTCTTATTAATAATTATAACCACATTAGCAGGAGTATATACGTAGGCACTTTCTTCAAAGCCTCGATTCATAACACTTCATATTGCTAAATATTCCTATTGAAACATTTGGCAAAATATTTCATAAAACGTATTTTCTTTAATTGTATCAAAAGTTAGAATATTTACATTCAATTATATTTAGGCATATAGGGCGACATGTATGAACGGGATTTGCGCCTGTTTTCTGGCGTAACCTGCGCCTCACCGGCCCGAATCCCCTGTCGGATGCAGGGATGCGATGTTAGGTGCAGCCCTCGCCACTTTCGGATGCACCTAACATGAAGGGGCGTGCACTGAGCGCGGTGTGGGTGCGGTGTGGGCGTTCTGGGGCAGGAGGCGGCTCATTCGAATACTCCGAGGCATGTATGATCGCGGGTCGACAAAGTGAGGCGCATTGCAGCGCTCGACAGCTCCGACAGGCAGACCTGGTTGATTCTGGTCTAAATGATCCGGCGGAGGCGAAGTGAAGCGAGAACGGAACATGAGAGGAAACATACAGAAGATCGCAACAGAAATCTCGGCGCTCCGCTCCGTGCCGCATGGAGTAGGATTCAAAAAAAAATCGCTTTTATTAGGTGTAAAACATTATCAGAAAAAGAGCTCAAACCTTCAAAAAATAAAAAGAAAATCACTTTCCCAAAAAATTTCTAGAACGGGTACATCGGGAAATTAGGATCTTGGGAAAATTTGGGCCAAAAATACAGTAATTCAAATTCTGTAAGCTCTTCTCATTGGTCGGCAGAAACCACCCAATAAATTTAGGAGCGACAGTGGCCCATTAAAACCCTTGGGAGGTATTGCCCAAATAAAATTAAAAGGCGGGACAGTTAAAAAATACAGAAAAAATGCAGAAAAGAGCTGTTTGGGTTGAGTAGGGGGGGCTTGGCTATCTCAGCAATCAGAGCACGACAATTCCCCCTTGAGTCTAGGGAGAGATGGCACAATGCAATCTGGGCTTCGCCCCGTGCGGATGGGTATGTTTAAAAAAAATTATTATCTAAAAAAGAGCTGAAACTTTTAAAAACATAATAAATAAAATCCGAAAAACGGTTTTCCCCGAGCCCGGGGTTACACAGGAATTGAATTTTAAGAATTCCCGGGGGAATACGTAATTCAAATTTTTTAAGCGCTTCTCTTTGGTCGGAGAAAAAAACCCAAATCAATAGGAGCACAGTGGCCAAAATTTAACCTACCCAAAAGTATGGCCCAAATCAAATGAAAAAGGCTGACAGTTCAAATTACATAAAAACCCAGAAAAGAGGATTGGTTAAAAACCCGGGCGGCAAAAAAGAATCCACCATCATATGTAGTTGTCTATTTTGATGGAGAAAGAAGGGTGCATAGAAGGGCGCCATAAAGTTTTACTGTCTATGTACTTGTTTGGGTTGGGGGGAAAAAGGGGGCTCGGCCTGCTTACCCAACGCGGGTGAGTTACCTTTCCAAAAGGTTTATGGGGAAAAAAAATGCAAGCGAGCTCTGTTTGTGTTTGGGCTAATTTAAAAGGGCGCAGTTATTTGGACCAAGGGGAGGAGAGCGACGTCTTTGGGTTTTCTAAAGAAAATCTTAATAAAACTGTACAGGGCAGAAATCCAATGATAAGACCCAAGTTTGCCAATGTGTATTAAAATGAAAAAATAATTGGGGGTAACGAAAAAAAAAAAAATAAAAAATTTTTCATTGAATTCATATTTATTTGTTTATTTTGTTACCCCCTATTATTGTTTTTTTTATACAGATCGTACAATTCGGAGTCTTTCATTTGATTTCTGCCATGTAAGTTTTATTACAGATTGCATTAAAAAACCCCTAAGAGCGTCGATCGCTCTCCCATTTTGGGCCAAATAACCGGCCCTTTTTAAATTAGCCCCTCAAAACAGGCTCGCTCTGCATTTCTTTTTCCCATAGAACTTTGATAGGTAGCTCCCCCCCGTGATTGGCAAAACAGGGGGGAGCCCCTCTTCCCCCAAAACCAAAACACAGTACTAGATTAAATTTACCCATAGACAATAATAACTTTTAGGCGCCCTTCTACCGCCCTTCTTTTCTTCACTCAAAAATAGACGCCCCACTATGATTGGTGGATTCTATCTGCCCCTGGGCCAACCAATCAGCTCTTTTTTTGCCTTTTTTATGTATTTTGAACTGTCCCCCCTTTTCTTTGATTGGTTCCCTCCTTCTCCATAGCTTATAAGGGTCATGTCGTCCTTTTCTATGGTAATATCCTCCAAGCTTTAATGGGTCACTGTCGCTCCCTATTCTGATTGGGTTTGGTTTTTTGTCGAACCTGGAAGCGCTTACAGAATTTGAAATTTTGTTTTCCCGGCAATTCTCATATCGCAATTCCTGATGTAGGCCAGTGACGGGGGACAAACGCTTGTTAGTGATTTTATTGATTTTTTTTTAAAAAGGTTTAGCTCTTTTTCAGATAATATTTTACACCTAAAAAAAAACGATTTTTTTAAAAACTACTCCATGCCGCACGGGTGGAGCCCAGATTTCATTCCCCGATTCTCCCCTTATACAAGGGGGAAAGTAGCTCAAAGCTCTGATTTTGGCCGGGAAAGCCAACCCCCCCCCCTAGTTCAACCAATCAGCTCTTTTCTGCTTTTTTTCGCTCCTTTTGATTGGTTGGGTTTTGTCGCCATGAGAAGCCTTACAGAATTGAAAATTTCTGTATTTCCCCGGGAATTCTCTATTTCCCCCAATTTTCTGATGTAGCGCCGGTGACGGGGGGGGAAAACGCGTGTTAGGGTTTTATTTTTGTCTGTTTATAGAAGTTTCAGATCTTTTACAAGAATGTTTTCACCTAATAAAAAACGATTATTTACTTATACTCCCTGCCCCCACGGGTTGAATTTTATTGTCCCATCTCTCCATTGACTCAATGGGGGAAAATAGTCACCTTGATTGCCTTTACAAACCCCCCCTGTTCAACAATCGCTTTTTCTGCATTTTTTGCTGTATTTTAACTGTCCCCCCCCTTTGAATTTGATTGGTCAATACTTCCCATAGGTTATAATGGGTCCCCGTCGCTCCTATTTATTGGTTGGGTTTCTGTGACCAATGAGAAGCCCTTACAGAAATTTTAATTACTGTTTTTCCCAGCAATTTCCAAGATCCTAATTCCTGATGTAGCGTCATTCTGGATTTTTGGAAAGTGATTTTATTTATGTATTTTTTTTAGTAAGTTTGAGCTCTTTTTCAGATAATGTTTTACACGTAATAAAAGCGATTTTTTGATTCATACTCCGACGGACATCTTTAATGATTTTCTCACTGTTTTCCAGCCTTCTCGATTTGGAAAAACATGTTAGGGGGAGTCCCTTCAGCGCTAAGTCCCCGCACTGGCCTCCAAATGGCGGGGGCGCGTGGACCTTTTCAGCCAGTGAGCGCAGTACATCGGCGGGAATATTAGGGTGCAAATCCCGCACTACGCCTAGTCACCGCACTGACCTCACACACTGGCGAAGGGCGGCGGAACTTACATATTTTATGAGCGCGCCCCGGCCCGACATACATGAGCTTTGCTTGAAATGGGTGAAAAAGTGCGTCCGACGCGGCGAGCTTTCATACATGTCCCCTAGTAAAGTTTCTCAATAATGAGTAAACACTTGCGGTATAGTAGCTCTCCAAACTTGAAAGTAGTCAGTCCGGGTAGGACGCCCCTAATTTGGGCGTTTCTTCCTGCGCTCACAGCTTGTCAGGTGCCCGTACATCATACTGCTTAGAGGGCTGTTTCAGTGTGTGCAACGCTGCAAAAGTGCAGTGTCCATGGAGAATGCAATGTCCATATGACCTAATAGGGAATATGAACAGGGTTTATCTTCATGACACAACCCCTTTAAAGGGAATCTATTGCCAATCTTTCTTTTTACAAATTAAAACAAGGGCCTTGATCCCTATTCTTTCTTCTTAGCCATTTTTTTTTCTGATTGTAGATTTCTCAATTCTGCTGACTATAAATGATTATGGGGGCAGCCAGCCATCTTGCCTGAGCTGCTTGTAGCAGCATTTAGAGAGATGTTTTACAGCAGTTTCATGGACATAGGAACCTGTGAGCAGGAGCAGACCCATTGACTTCTATAGGAGAGTTTATTAGGCATGCTCTGTGACCTGGGAAGAAGTCAGTGTGCAGGGAGGGGGAGAGGGCGAACTGTCACTATCTCCTATTGTGACTGGTGGATCCTGTGGGTTTTTTATACACATTGGTGTCACCTTTCAGTGTAACCTGCTTCTATGATTATGAACACACTCTCTACAGAACATGAAGTGTCAGACTATTATTAGACTAGGGGCCAAAGTGAAAACTGCAGGATTTCTGGATTTGTAAAAAAAATATTGAAAGTGAAAATTAAATTTAAAAAAAACCGTAACCAAATTTTTAAAAAAATGTGTTTAACAAAAAAAATCATAATTTAAACTTTTAAAGGGCCCACAGTATGAAAAATAGGTCAAAACTTCCTTGTTGCCCACAGCAACCAAATCAGAGCCATAGAAACCCCAATCAGAGCCCCCCTCATATAGTGTCTGGAAAAATGAAAGGGTCATTTGTTTTGGTTGCTATGGGCAACAAAGTGGTTTTAGACCTGGACGTTTTCATACATGGGGGACCTAATTATTTTTTTTTTTTTATGATCAAAAAGTTTTTTTTAGTTTTCAGAATGACAAACAGGCAATTCAAATCAGCGCTGCTATTTTTACTTTTAACGGTCACCGGTTTGGCGTTTGGTATAGGGGGATCTCTCTGCAACCCTATATCAGTCCATGGGCAAAAATTCTTAAAGGGCAAAAGCATTTTAAAAAATAAACTTTATTTTATACTCACAATTTGGAAAGTGAAAACGTATCAAAAAGGGAAAAAATTTTAAAAACCCTTTGGTGCCGTATAATTGCACGGGATATGTCCAATATTTTTTTTCGGGCCCCCCAATCTTTCTGTCCCCGAACTCCCTATCAAGCGGGGTAGTCGCTGGTGTGGATGCGACGTTTCGAAAGGGGTTTCTTCCTTTTTCAAGAAAGCGTACTCCATTTTGCAAGTCGTTTAAAACCCTCCCACCATCAGTGGGATACATAGACGTATACAAAAAACAACAATAAAACAAAATAAATTTGCCTTAACACTACTTTTCAAAAATAAACACTCAAGCAAAGAAGCTTTTAGACTAACACCCCAATAAATGTGTAGACATATAAATGGGCACTTTAAAGCTAAAATTTTCTTTAAAGGCCATTTGGTGCTAGGGATTGAAAACGTAATCCAAAATGCCTCTCTTTTCGAAGCTTAGGAACCACCTCGCTTTCGTTTTGCATCGTTTTCTCCAGAACCACCACTTGAGACCTCCCCCAAAACCTGGTGTCCGTTTCATAAAATGGGTGCTAAATGGTTTTTGCCTATTTTTAACGTTTTTTGACTCATCTTGTTGCATTTTTTTTCAAAGGTACGTATGAAGATTTTTTCCCCTGTTAATCCCCCCCCTTAATTTGTGGTTGTTCCCCACTAATTTTGCCACATGGGCAAAAGGGGCTTTTAAACTTTTTTACTAAAAACAATTATGATGCCTCAAATATTCACTTTTCCCCACTCAGGGGAGAGCAATTTTTGCCCCTTTTATTTGGGCTGAAATTGGCATCCCCATACATAGGAAAGTACCTTTTTAAATTTTCCCCAATTTCCTTGCAAAATGGAGTCGAAATGTTGAAAAAAGGAAGGAACCCTTAAAAACGCGCATCCGTACCCCAGCGATTTCCCCCGCTCTGATAGGAGTTCGCCAAAAAAGATTGGGACTCCAAAGAATTTTGGGGACATATGCCTCTGTGAAATCAAAGGGCACCGGGTTTTAAAATTTTTCAAATTGTTGATACGTTTTTCCTTACCTTTATATGGGAGTATAAAGTAAAGTTTTATTTTAAACGGGTTATGTGGCCTTGAAGAATTTTGCCTATGGAGAATATGGGTTTGGGAGATCCCTATACAAGACCCAAAACCCGGTGACCGTTAAAAGTATATATATCGGGGTTTGTTTGTTGAAGCAATATTGTAAATTTTTCCCCAACTAGAGCTGAAACAATGTCTTTTAAAGAGATCACAAAGTGATAAAAACAGACGGATATGTTTGCCTTTTCTGAAAAAGACAGAAGGCTATACTGAAAAAAGCGAAACACCGCTTTCATGTTGAATGTTGCAAAGAGTGCGAGCCTGCAAAGTGTTTAAAGAAGCTGAAAGCATAAAGAAGGAAACCAACTAATGATGATCCTCTCCCATAACGAATATGTCAAGGCTTAAAGAATCCGAGGGGTTTAAAGAACCCCCCTGCACCCCATCCTCCAAAAAGAACATGCTGCATAAAAAGAAAATGGTATGATTTTTAACCATTACTCTCATGACCTGGACGATTACCTTTGAAAAATTGTGCAAAAATGTTAAGTCGGATATTGTGCCCTTGAAGAGGAATATAAAGCAAGTGTGGATGTGGAGAATATAGCGCAACCAAGGAAATTTTCAGGGTAAATCGACAAATGAAAGAAAAACCCTTTTGAAAGTAAATTTAGAAAGTTTGGGTGACACAAAGGATACCAGTTAAAGGGGTCTATACAGGGGCCCGAAAGCCGTGAAAGACCTTAATTAGGCAGCAGCCAGCAATAATACTTCTATTAAAACTGAGTCTATGTGGACATTTACCAAAAAACCTCACGTGCATCAAAATAAAAGGGGAACAACGAAGCCTTTTAAAAACCCTTTTTTAGGAGGCGCCAGCAGTACAGAGGAGAATCCAATGTGGCAACAAGTGGGGAAGAAAACAAAACAAAAAGGGGGGCAAAAGGGCGGAACAAACCGCGTTTTTTGGGAATATATCATCTAAGGGAAAGAGAAAATAAAGAGGAGTTTTCAATGAGGAAAAATTTTTTTCCTAAAAAAGATGAAAGCTTATTTGAATTGAAGTTGATTTCTACAAGCTATGCCTAGTATCAGATTAAAAATCCCTATGAGAGGTTAAGGTTAAATTAGGGGAAAAAAAAGTCAGTTTTCCAGTATACAGAATGAATCCCCAGACTCTTTCAGGGTTGGGGAGAAAGAATAAAAGATAAATGGAATGCTTGGGGGGTTCTGTCCGTGAAAAAATGTCCAAAAAGAAAAAAATTTGGATCAAAGAAAATTAAAAAATTTTCAGGATTAATTATTTAAGAAGGCCCACAAAGGCGGGGGGACTGTTTTCTTTGGACAGAACTGACTACACGTGAGGCTTCCCTAAATTAGGGATAAAAAAGTTTTTAAGAACTTAAAAAAAATCCCCTTAGAGTTCCAGCGGAAATTAATTTTTTATTTTAATGAGGCTGTGCTAGCAGGGATATTAAATTGTATGGGAGACATGCTAAAGGACGAATCCCAAGTCCCCATTGTTTTTTGTCCCAAAATTCCAAAGCGGGTGAAATCCCCCCCCATTTAGGCCCAAAAGTCTCAGGTATGGGTTTCCCTTTTGGGAAACGCTGGGAATTTTACATAAAAGGATACCTTTAGAAAATTTTTAAAAAAAAAAAAACAGGTTGTTTGTTGACACCAAACAGTTTTTAAATGTATTACAACAATGGATGCCCGAGAAACTAATTGGTATGTCATTTAGAAAAAAAATCTGTTCACAAATATACCATAGAGGAAGTCTATAACAGTAAGGGGTGTCTAACATTAATCCCACCATTACAAATTCCCATCTTATTTTTTTATGGCATTATTAAATGTATAAAGAAGAATTACTTCAGGTTTGGTGAGGATTTTTTTCCCAAAAGCAAGGGACATCTTTTGGGGTTCCCGGGCCCGGACAAGTGTGGCCAATATTTATTGGTCGTTTGAAAAAGGTTTGCCCTCCACCACAATTTAACAAAATTTATGTTGGAAAAAAATGGGACGACAATTTTATATGGGGAAAAAATTAAAGGGGGATGAATTTTTGGAGTTTGTAAGTATATCAATGAATGTTACCCGCAATTAAATTACACTCCAAAGAATAGAAATAAATTGATTTTTGGGGTTTAGTTTTGCAGGTAGAGAACCACATAAATTTTAAAAACGCTGTATACCAAACCCGACCGATCGGAAAAACCCTAAATAGAGCAAGTCCCCCTCCGAGAATAGAGGGGAACCCCGAGGCCAGTTCATCAGGGGGGGAAATATGCTGGATGATAAAAAATACAATGTAGAAGGAAAAAAACTTATTAAAAAAATTTAAAAAAAGGTTTTGATCCCCTAAGATGAGGGAGATCGGCAGAGGTTTGGGAAAATAAACGGAGGAACTCTTTGGGGAAAATTTAGAAAGAAATGTGAGGAAAAGGGTAGATGCACAATGTAACCAGTATGGTAAAAGAGTCAATTTATTAAGGTACCATTTAAACTTTTTGGAATATTACAAAAAAAATGAAAAATATGGGTACCTTTTGAAAAAAATCCCAAAAAATTTTAGGAAGGGAAAATCTATGGTGATGATCTTGTAAATCGGGTATTGCCCGTGCCGAAAAAACCCGGAGCAGAGGACTGGGAAAATTAAACAGGACTTTCCCATGTATGGCATGCCCAATTGCAGGCCATAATAAAAGGTGCAAAATTTGCTCATCCCATGAGTGGGCAGAAGTGAATATTTGAGGGGTATCATAATTGTTGTAGAAAAATGTTAATACGCCCCTTTAAATGCCCTTTGGCTAAAATTTTAGGGAGGGCAGACAAGCCCACAAATTTAACAGGGATTAAAAAAAAATAAATCGCCCCTCAAAAAGTAGAGGTCAGGAAAGTAAAAAAAGGGAAACCACGTAAACGCCATTTTCATGAATCCAGCCCAGGTGGTGATCTCAAGTGGGTGTTCTGGAGGAAACGAGGGCGAAACGAATGCGAGGTGGTTTCCCAACCTTTTTGAAAGAGAGGCATTTTGGGTTTACTGTTTACAATCCCAACACCAAATCCAATGAAAATTTTGCTTAAAAAATGCATTTTAATGTCTACACATTTATTGGGTGTTATCTAAATTTTCATTTGTGCTTGGTGTTTATTTTTTGAGTCGTGTTAAGGTCAAGAATTATTGTTTTTTTTGTTGTTTTTTGTATTAGTGCTATGTTTCCCACGTGATGGTGGGAGGGTATTTAAAGATTGCAAAATGGGTAGATCTTGAAAAAGGAAGGAACCTTGAAACGTCCATCACGTACAACCCGGACTATCCCCCTTGAAGGGTTCAAGAAAGATTGGGGGTCCCAAGAAAAAATTGGGCATAGCCTCTGTGCAAAACTAACGGACCGGTTTTAAATTTTTACATTTTGATACGTTGTTATTACCCATAATGTGGGGTATAAAGTAAAGTTTATTTTAAAAATGTTTGGCGCCCGAAGAAGTTTTTGCCTATGGACTAACATGGCAATGGAGTAAATATGACACCATAAAACAAGCATAATGAACAACATTGCATAATACGAGGTTCACCAACTGTGATCGAGTATCTAATAATAATAAGAAATATAGATGAGTGGTCCATAACAGAAGGACCAAATACAAAAAGAGAGCAGGTGAACCCAACAAACTGGGAGTGTTAACTTGAGTGCTGACGTTTCGAGCCGTTTGCGGATATAATTGTAAGGTCCCAGTTTTCAAAGAGGGAGGGGGAAACTTTGAGAGGGAAGAGAAAGAAAAACAAAACCAAAAAAAGGGGGGGATCACATACATAAGCTCTGGTCTCAGTTTCCCCTCCCGTTCCCAGACGCCGCCCCACCTCTCTCTGGTCAGGCCCAAATATCCCACCAAGTGGCGGTAGTTGAAACAGTGTGAAAGGACCCTGAGAAATCAAATAGTTAAAGCTCTAAATTCTGAGGACGAGAGATACATCGTCCACGGAGTCCATGTTCGGATAAAGCTGATGGTGTCAGTCTCCGATCTGGCTACCAGTTCTTCCATGCGATGTGTGATGGCCCATTTCCCATCCACCCAAATCCTCTAGAGACGGCGGGGGAACGTCGTTTTCCATTTGCGTGGAATGACCGTCTTTGCTGCTTGTGTCTAATGAGAGATTTTTTATATGACAGCCGAGGGAAATGGAACATGAACAGGAGAGTTGACTCAGGGGAGTCAGGAACGGTAGTTCCCGTACAGTCACAGATTGCTTTTGAGCCTGCCCTCCAAAAGGGTCTGATGAGTGCACATCCCCACCATATATGGGACATGGTGCCCACTTCTGAGCCACAGCGCCAGCAGGTTTCGAGAGTACGCGGCCACCATTTATGTAACAAAAATGGTACCCTATACCATCTCAACAACACTTTGAAGCTGGTTTCTTGGGCTTTACAGGCCATAACAGCTTTATGAGTTAGATAGAAACACTTGTACCATTGTTCCTGTGTGAAAGTTCATTTCCTTCTCCCAAGACTGGCAATAAGACAGTAGGGATTCACATCTTGGGCCTAAAAGCATTAGATAGAGGGTCGAAATTAAGTGTCGCGGGGGAGTCTGTGTGACGCATAACCGCTTGAAAGAGGTCATATCACGCAGTGTGTTGGTTTTGGAGGGTATAGATGAGAAAAAATGTACAAGTTGAGTATATTCATAAGAGAATCTCTTCAGTATCTGAGGGGAGTGAGCTATGATGTCAGATAGAGGGCGTAGTCGTCCTCGGGTTGTGAGAGCATGTGCCAAAAGAGAATGGGTTGTGGAGTAGCCCAAGAAAAAGTTTGAGGACCGCCAGAAAGGTCCAAAAGAGACTCCTGAGGTTTAATTTTGCGCATAATAGCTAGGGTCTGAAGGGTAGTATATGAGAAGTTCTCGGAGCGCGAGAAGATAGAATCCTGTTGCCAGGGAAGGGAGGTCAAAGATAAAGGACATAAGACCTGTGCAATATGGACCCACAAATAGTATATTTGAGTCATGAACCAGATGTATGAACCGTTGGTAGGCCAATGCGAGATAATATGTCTTGCAATCAGGAAGACCCACCCCTCCCCTGTCCTTCGGTCTGGTTAGTATTGCCCTGCTAATTCTTGGGCGGCCCTGCTGCCAGATAAAATCAGAAAAACAACGTTGAGGCTGGGATTGCAATGGGAATAGTTTGAAATAGATAAAGAAGTTTCGGGAGGAGGGACATTTTTAAGAAGTTCATGCGTCCGAACCAGGAAAACGCTTTGGTTTTCCAACTCTTTAATGTTTGATTAAATTGGGAGAGTAGAGGACGGAAATTGAGGTCAAATAACTGATTAAGATTGGAAGGGATTTTCGTACCTAAGTAAGAAATATCGTGTGAGGGCCAGGAGAAGGGGAACGCAGATTTCAGGGAAGGGAGGATGGAGGCATCCAAGGAAACGTTAAGGGCTTCAAACTTGAGAGGTTGATTTTATAGTTAGACCAGGTACTGAAGCGTTTCAATCCGGACATCAAAGAAGGTAGAGAAACCTGGGGATTAGTGACATAGATCATCCACGAAAGCAGAGTATTTAAATTCACGGTTTCCAATTTTGACCCCACTAATGTCCGGATTGACACGAATCGAATGAAGGAGATGTTCCATTATTAATACATGTAAAATTGGTGATAAGGGGCATCCCTGTCTGGTTCCATTATGAATAGAGAAGTGGTCCGATAGGACACCATAGATCTTAATCTGGGCTGTGGGGGTTTGGTATAGAGCTAAAATCTTGGAGGTGAAGATGGGGCCCAGACCTAGGTGGGATAGAGTTTGGCATAAGGAAGACCAGGAGATTCTATCGGATGCCTTTTCGGTGTCCAATGAGAGAATCATGAGGGGGATATGGTGAGACTGAGCGTGGTGAATTACGTCTAAAGTCTTGAGGGTATTGTCTCTAGCCTCTCTCCCGGGCAAAAACCCCACCTGATCAGGATGAATCAAAGACATGAGATAAGCATTTAGCCGGTTTGCCAGAAGCTTAGCATATATTTTAAGATCCACATTAAGTAGTGAAATAGGCCTGTAGCTGCCACATATTAGAGGATCTTTTCCCGGTTTAGGGATGACAATTATATGTGCCCGGGAGGAGTCCAGAGGAAAATGTGAGGTGGAGGATATGTCGTTAAAGGCTGCGAATAAAGGAGGTGAGATTTGAGGGGCTAGAATTTGGAAAAATTTTGCCGAAAAGCCATCTGGTCCCGGGCTCCTACCTCCAGGATGCGCTTGTATCACTGTAGCCAGTACTTCCGGGGGAGAAAGGCAATTCCAAACTTTGGACTACCTCATGGGGAAGGAGGGGAAGGGGAGAGTTTGAGTAGAGGGGGTCTGTGGACATGGTAAATTATATAAGTTAGAGTAGAAAGACTGAAAGGTCCCCGCTATATCCGGTTTAGTGTGAAGCAGGTCTCCAGCGGTATTTTTAATGCAGGGAATGAAAGAGTGAGAGATTTCTCCCATGTGGCCCTAGCAAGAAGGCGGCCACTGAAGGGGATAGCATCTGCTTGTGGAGTGATTTCAATGAAGATATCTTTTGTAAGGCCATTGTAAAGGAGTGAACTCTCTCCTTCTTTAGTCTACTGCCGTGTTTGATGAGGATCCCCTGAGAGCGCATTTAAGTGCTTGCCGTTTAAAGATGGGGGCCGTGCTGTCGTGGTCTGCAAAGAAGTATTCAACCGCTATATTAAGATCCGCTACACGGGGGGGCGTGGTTTGCTATGTAAGTAGCCGGACGCACGCTGCAGGAGCTCCTCCAGAGATCAGCACTAATATACTGCCTGGACACGAAAAATGGGCCGAAATAAAAGTAAGAAGAACGCCACCGCCGCTGATCCCCGCCTGACCCCACTGGGCTCCCACTCGAACTATTTTGCCCCGCTACAGGGACTAGGGGACGACGGCCCAGCTTCCCGCGCGTCGTGGGCTAAGGCGCTGCCTCCTGAAACCAGCCGGAACTCCCGCCGAACGGGGCTTGTGACTGCAGGACGGAGAAACCACAACCACAAACGACTTGCGGCGAAAATGGGGTCCC